>JADGIP010000043.1:0-59836 GCA_016618355.2 Astraeus odoratus | reverse complement strand
GCAGGGATGAAACGATTACCGCTGACGGTGGTCATGATGGGTGTCATATCACTCGCCGGTTGCCACGATCGCCGGGAGGGTGTGAAGTCTTTGTTAGGGGACGGCGTGGAGCAGTGGGGGCAGAAACTGCCTTACGATCACTGGCAGTTTAATTTTTTCTATCCCGTCAACCTGCTGGCACTGGTGAGTCTTTATATCTGGCAAAGTAACTGGCTCCGAGCTTTCGTTAAGTTATGTATCCATAGACCAGCCAAAGCCAGGCGACTTTAACGAACAATGATTTTCGTTATCTAAACACACAACCTATGGCGTGAATATGTTAGGTCGCATTGATTAAGTATGTTACATAGTAGCTTCAAGGCACCTCTCTTTATTATTGGAACCCCTTCTTGTGCTGACGACGCTGATCTACCGAAGCCAGTTGAATTTATCCCGCCCGTCCACCGAACTGCGGGAGCTGGTGGAGCGCGCCAGAGGCCGCAACACAAAACTGGATATTACCGGCGTCCTCCTGGCAAAAGGGAATGACGTTCTGCAGATCCTCGAAGGGTCGGAAGAGAGTGTGGTCAAACTGTTCCACACCATCCGTGAGGACAAGCGTCACAGTGGGGTGGTTGAACTGCTGCGGGACTATGGTCCGCGCAGACGCTTCGAAAACGTCGGGATGCTGCTGTTCGACCTGCAAACGCAGTCGCCGAAAGAGGTGCTACAGTCGGTGCTGCGCTACAGCAAGCTGGACAGCTATCTGACCTCCGACGATCGGGTGTTCAAATTTATTCAGACCTTTATAACCGGTAAACGTCCGGCCCCGTCGGGGACGCGTTACACCTCGGACAAATGGACGCTCTCGACCGAAGCGCTACCTTTTGGCGAACATCTGGGCCTGATTGCCGGGCAAACCTGCCAGTTTGCGCTGCAGCCAATTGTCGAGCCCTCGGAAGGGAAAATCAGCTCCCTTGAGGCGCTTATCCGTAGCAATGACGGCGGCAGCCCGGAACATTTCTTCAGCTCCCTGGACCCGGCGAAAATCTATGAAGTCGATCTCCAGACGAAAGCGTATGCCTTCGCGCTGGCGGAAAAGCTGGGCATTGGTAGCCATAAAATCGCGGTAAACCTGCTGCCCATGTCACTGGTGAATGTCCCAGGCGCGGTGGAATTTCTGGTCGATGAGATTAAAAAACATGGCCTTCAGCCGGAGCAGGTGGTCATTGAAGTTACTGAAAACGAGATGATCTCCGGGTTCAACCAATTTAACAGCGCCATCAAGCGGCTTCGCGGTGAGGGGGTAGGCCTGGCGATCGATGATTTCGGTTCCGGCTATGCCGGTCTTTCGCTGTTGACCCGCTTCCAGCCGGATAAAATCAAAATCGACCGCGAAATCATCAGCGATATCCATCTCAGCGGCCCGAAGCAGGCGATTGTGCGCTCCATCATCAGCTGCTGCTCCGATCTTGAAATTACCCTGGTGGCCGAGGGGATCGAGAAAATAGAGGAGTGGTGCTGGCTCGAATCTGCCGGGATCCGCCGCTTCCAGGGCTTCCTGTTTGCCCGTCCGCAGCTTAACGGCGTTGGCGATATTCGCTGGCCGCATCTGAAGCGTTAGGCAATTTTCCTCCCGCGTTATTTCCCCTTTTCCCTGCCTGTGCTTAAATAGCTAAAACGGTTTAACATAGTTTAGCTAAGAGGATCACATGGAAAAAATCTGGGTACTTGGCGATGCGGTGGTGGATTTATTGCCCGCTGGCGAAGGGAAATTACTGCAGTGCCCCGGTGGCGCACCGGCAAACGTAGCGGTGGGCATTGCCCGGCTGGGGGGCAAAAGCGCGTTTATCGGCAGGGTTGGCGACGATCCTTTCGGGCGCTTTATGGCGAAAACGCTCGCTGACGAGCGGGTCGACGTGAAGCATATGCGCCTTGACCCGGCCCACCGTACCTCTACGGTAGTGGTGGATCTGGATGACCACGGCGAACGCTCGTTTACCTTCATGGTGCGCCCGAGCGCCGATCTGTTTCTGGAACCCGCCGACCTGCCGACCTTCAGCGCGGGCGAGTGGCTGCACGTCTGTTCCATCGCGCTAAGCGCAGAGCCGAGCTGCTCGGCGACTTTTCAGGCGATGGACGCCATCCGGAAGGCGGGAGGCTACGTCAGCTTTGACCCCAATATTCGCCCGGATCTCTGGCCGGATGAGAACGCGCTGCGTCGCTGCCTGGAACAGGCCCTGCAAAGCGCCGACGTGGTCAAGCTCTCCGTTGAGGAACTGGCATTTTTAACCGGCGATGCGGATGTACGAGAAGGTCTGAACACGCTGATGCAGCGCTGCCCGGCGCGCCTGGTGCTGGTCACCCAGGGAAAAGAGGGCGTTATCGCCTGGCATCAGGGCGCGGTGAAACACTATCCGGCTACCCCTGTGCAATGTGTCGATACCACTGGCGCGGGCGATGCCTTCGTCGCCGGGCTGCTCTTCGGGCTGGCCGCCGGTCAGGACCTGGTCCCGGCAATCGCCTTAGCCCAGCGCTGCGGCGCATTAGCCACCACGGCAAAGGGGGCGATGACCGCGTTACCCTGGCAGCACCACCTGTAATCCTTCCTTCACTGGCCGCCGTCCGGCGGCCTGAATTGTCGCCTCGATCACACTTACTAAATCGGTTTAGCAAAAAAGATTGCCGATCCAAAATTCCCGGGTTTAGTATCAGCAGCCTAAACCGGTTTAGCAATTTAGCACGTTCGATTAATACTTTTAGGGATGCGACAAAATGTATAAAAAACGCAGACTTGCCGTGATGATAGGCATGCTGGCCGGCAGTACCTCTGTTTTTGCCCAGACGGATATGACAAGTATCGAAGCGCGCCTTGCCGCGATGGAGCAGCGCCTTCAGGCTGCTGAAGCGCGTGCGCAGGTCGCTGAAAAACGCGCCACCGAAGCCGAACAAAAAACGCAGCAGCTGGTCGCCGCCCAGCAGCAGACGCAAACGACAACCCAGGAGGTGGCGCAGCGCACCACCGCGCTGGAGAAGAAGGCGGATCAGACCGGCGGGTTTGAGTTCCACGGCTATGCCCGCTCCGGCCTGCTGATGAACGACGCGGCCTCCAGCAGCAAAAGCGGCCCTTACCTGACGCCAGCCGGGGAAACCGGCGGTGCGGTAGGGCGTCTGGGTAACGAAGCCGACACCTACGTCGAGCTGAACCTGGAGCACAAGCAAACCCTGGATAACGGGGCGACCACGCGCTTCAAGGCGATGCTGGCCGACGGTCAGCGAACCTATAACGACTGGTCAGCCGATACCAGCGATCTCAATATTCGCCAGGCCTTTGCGGAGTTGGGTAACCTGCCTGATTTTACCGGCGCGCTCAAGGGCAGCACATTCTGGGCGGGTAAACGCTTCGACCGCGACAACTTTGATATTCACTGGCTGGATTCCGACGTGGTATTCCTGGCCGGTACCGGCGGCGGCGTCTACGACGTGAAGTGGAACGACTCGCTGCGCAGCAACTTCTCGATCTACGGCCGCAACTTTGGCAGCGTGGAGCAGACCGACAATAACGTTCAGAACTACATCCTCAGCATGAACCATTTCGCCGGGCCGCTGCAGGTGATGGTGAGCGGCCTGCGGGCGAAGGATAACGACGACCGTAAAGACGCTAACGGCGATCTCATCAAAACCGACGCGGCCAATAACGGCGTTCATGCCCTGGTGGGACTGCACAACGAGAGTTTCTACGGCCTGCGGGAAGGGAGTGCCAAAACGGCGCTGCTGTACGGTCACGGCCTGGGCGCAGAAGTTAAGAGCATCGGTTCCGACGGGGCGCTGCTGTCTGATGCCGATACCTGGCGCTTCGCAAGTTACGGTGTCACGCCTGTTGGCGGTGGCTGGAGTATCGCGCCTGCCGTGCTGGCGCAGAGCAGCAAAGATCGCTACGTCAAGGGCGACAGCTATGAGTGGGTGACGCTCAACACCCGCCTGATTAAAGAGGTGACCCAGAACTTCGCGCTGGCGTTTGAGGGAAGCTATCAGTACATGGATTTACACCCGGAAGGCTATAAGGACCGTAACGCCGTGAACGGCAGTTTCTACAAGCTGACCTTTGCGCCAACCTTAAAAGCGAGCAAAATCGGCGATTTCTTCAGCCGCCCGGAGCTGCGCCTGTTTGCCACCTGGATGGACTGGAGCAGCAAACTGGATAATTACGCCAGCGATGATGCCTTTGGCAGCAGCGGCTTCAACGCCGGCGGGGAATGGAACTTTGGGGTCCAGATGGAAACCTGGTTTTAACCCGTCACGCTCCCGCCCGGCGGGGGCGTTTCGCACATCATAAAAAGAAGTCAGGCAGAGGTATCTATGGATGTTAATCAAATCGCCCGCGAGCTTATTCCGCTGCTGGGCGGCAAGGAAAATATCGCCAGCGCCGCGCACTGCGCTACGCGTCTTCGTCTGGTGCTGGTCGACGACGCGCTTGCCGATCGGCAGGCGATTGGCAAGGTCGAGGGCGTGAAGGGCTGTTTTCATAACGCCGGGCAGATGCAGGTCATTTTCGGCACGGGCGTGGTGAATAAGGTCTACGCCGCGTTTATTCAGGCGGCGGGGATTAGCGAGTCCAGCAAGTCTGAAGCGGCGGATATCGCGGCGCGCAAGCTGAACCCGTTCCAGCGCATTGCGCGTCTGCTCTCCAATATCTTTGTCCCGATCATTCCCGCCATTGTGGCGTCCGGCCTGCTGATGGGCCTGCTCGGCATGGTGAAAACCTACGGCTGGGTCAATGCGGATAACGCCCTCTACATCATGCTGGACATGTGCAGCTCGGCGGCGTTTATCATTCTGCCAATCCTGATCGGCTTTACCGCGGCGCGGGAATTTGGCGGGAACCCGTATCTGGGCGCGACGCTGGGCGGCATTCTGACCCACCCGGCGCTGACCAACGCCTGGGGCGTGGCCTCCGGCTTCCACACCATGAACTTCTTCGGCCTTGAGATCGCGATGATTGGCTACCAGGGCACGGTATTCCCGGTGCTGCTGGCCGTCTGGTTTATGAGCATCGTCGAGAAAAACCTGCGCCGCGCGATCCCGGACGCGCTGGATCTGATTTTGACGCCGTTCCTCACCGTCGTTATCTCTGGCTTCATCGCCTTGCTGATTATCGGCCCGGCAGGGCGCGCGCTGGGCGACGGCATCTCCTTTATTCTGAGCACGCTGATTGAACACGCGGGCTGGCTGGCCGGGCTGCTGTTCGGTGGGCTGTACTCGGTGATTGTGATCACCGGTATTCACCACAGCTTCCACGCGATTGAAGCCGGGCTGCTCGGTAACCCGTCGATTGGCGTAAACTTCCTGCTGCCGATCTGGGCCATGGCGAACGTGGCGCAGGGCGGCGCCTGTCTGGCGGTGTGGTTTAAAACCAAAGACGCGAAAATCAAAGCCATTACCTTACCGTCGGCGTTTTCTGCGATGCTGGGCATTACCGAAGCGGCCATTTTTGGTATCAACCTGCGCTTCGTGAAGCCGTTTATCGCGGCGCTGATCGGCGGCGCGGCGGGCGGAGCCTGGGTGGTGTCAGTGCATGTCTACATGACCGCCGTCGGGCTGACCGCTATTCCGGGCATGGCTATCGTTCAGGCCAGCTCGCTCCTTAACTATATTATCGGCATGGTGATTGCCTTCGGCGTGGCGTTTACCGTCTCGCTGCTGCTGAAATATAAAACGGACTCTGAATAATGACGCAACTTTCCCGCTGGCCTGCGATCCTGCAGGCCGTTATGAAAGGGCAGCCGCGCACGCAGGCGGATAGCCATTACCCGCAGTGGCACCCCGCGCCGGTGACGGGGCTGATGAACGACCCGAATGGGTTTATCTGGTTTGCCGGACGCTACCACCTGTTTTATCAGTGGAACCCGCTGGCCTGCGAGCATCGCTTTAAATGCTGGGGGCACTGGAGCTCTGCGGACCTGGTGCACTGGCAGCATGAGCCGCTGGCGCTGATGCCCGACGAAGAGTATGACCGCAACGGCTGCTACTCCGGTAGCGCCGTGGACAACCACGGCGTTCTCACGCTGTGCTACACCGGCAACGTAAAGTTTGATGACGGCAGCCGCACCGCCTGGCAGTGCCTCGCCGTGGAGCAGCCGGACGGAACCTTTACGAAGCTGGGGCCGGTACTGGCGCTGCCGGAAGGCTACACCGGCCACGTGCGCGACCCGAAGGTGTGGCAACACGACGGGGAGTGGTACATGGTGCTGGGTGCGCAGGATGTGCAAAAGCGCGGCAAGGTGCTGCTGTTTAAATCAGCCGATTTGCATGCCTGGACGTCCTGCGGGGAGATCGCTGGTCACGGCGTCAACGGCCTGACGGAAGCGGGGTATATGTGGGAGTGCCCGGACCTGTTCGCCCTCGACGGAACGCACGTCCTGATCTGCTGCCCGCAGGGGCTGCCACGCGAGCCGCATCGCTACCTCAATACCTATCCGGCCACCTGGATGAGCGGGGCTTTTGATTATGCCAGCGCCGCATTCGATCACGGCGAGCTGCACGAGCTGGACGCGGGCTTTGAATTCTACGCCCCGCAAACCACGCTGGCGGAGGATGGACGCCGCATTCTGATCGGCTGGATGGGCGTACCGAACGGGGAGGAGATGCTTCAGCCAACCCGGGCGTACGGCTGGATGCACCAGATGACCTGCCCGCGTGAATTACGCTATCGTGACGGCAGGCTCTGGCAGACCCCGGCGCGCGAGCTGGCGGCGCTGCGTGAAGATGAGCAGCGCTGGCAGGGGCGCGCCAGCGAGGCGCCGGAACTGGACGCGACGCGCCTGGAGTTTGAGCTGGGCGCATCGCAGGTGAATGTCGATTTCGCAGGCGCGCTGCGCCTCACGGTCGATGAGCAGGGTTTACGCCTTGAACGCGCGAGCCTGAAAACCGGTGAAACATTGACCCGCTTCTGGCTGGGTGACGTCCGTCATTTGCGCGTTCTGTGCGACTGCTCCAGCGTTGAAATTTTCATCAACCACGGTGAAGGGGTGATGAGCAGCCGCTATTTTCCTGACCATCCGGCCCGGGTGCGATTCGAAGGTGCGTCCGACATCACATTACGCTACTGGTCGCTGCGCGCCTGCATGATAGAATGAGGGTTTTGGCAGCCGGATCTAAGTCGTTGTGAGAAAAACAAAACGCGTCACCATTAAAGACATCGCTGAGCTGGCGGGTGTGTCAAAAGCCACCGCCAGCCTGGTCCTGAACGGGCGCAGCAAAGAGCTTCGCGTGGCGGAAGATACGCGCGAGCGCGTGCTGGCGATTGCAAAAGAGCACCACTATCAGCCCAGCATTCACGCTCGCTCGCTGCGCGATAACCGCAGCCACACCATTGGTCTTGTCGTTCCTGAGATTACCAACTACGGTTTCGCCGTCTTTTCTCACGAGCTGGAGACGCTGTGCCGCGAGGCCGGCGTTCAGCTGCTTATCTCCTGCAGCGATGAAAATCCGGGGCAGGAGACGGTGGTGGTGAACAATATGGTGGCGCGTCAGGTGGACGGACTGATTGTGGCCTCAAGCATGCTGAACGATGCGGACTACCTGAAGCTCAGCGAGCAGCTGCCCGTGGTGCTTTTTGACCGGCACATGAACGACAGCGCGCTGCCGCTGGTGATCACCGACTCCATTTCCCCGACAGCGGCGCTGGTAGCGGACATTGCGCGCCAGCATCCGAATGAATTCTACTTCCTCGGCGGCCAGCCGCGCCTGTCTCCGACGCGCGACCGTCTGGACGGTTTTAAGCAAGGTCTGCGAGAGGCCGGCGTGGAGCTGCGCCCCGAGTGGATCATTCATGGCAACTATCACCCGAGCTCCGGGTACGAGATGTTTGCTGAACTCTGCGCCCGCCTGGGGCGTCCGCCAAAAGCGCTTTTCACCGCCGCCTGCGGGCTGCTGGAAGGGGTGCTGCGCTATATGGGCCAGCATAACCTGTTGCAAAGCGATATCAGATTAGCCAGCTTTGACGATCACTATCTCTACGATTCACTGACGATCCCGGTGGATACCATTCGCCAGGATAACCGCCAGCTGGCGTGGCACTGCTTTGATCTGATTGGTAAATTGATCGAAGGGGAGACGCCGCAGCCATTGCAGCGCAAGCTGGATGCCACCCTGCAGCGGCGCTATAAGTCAGGGGTATAGCGTCGTTCGATACATCAATAACTTTAATTAATTTAAGTTTTGGAAGCGCCGATAACCATAAGGAATAATTCTCCTTGAGGTATTGGTTTATGTCGTTGAAAAAGTCATCCCTGATTGTCCTGTTCTCGCTGCTTTTGTTCTTTATCGTCAGCATTGTGACGAGCGTTGGCCTCATCATTAAAAGTAATAACTCGCTGGATAACGTAAACAAAGAGATCCAGGTGGTGCTGTCGATTATTGACCCCATCAACCACAGCCGTACGCTGCGCGTGCGGGTGATGGAGTACGTGAAGATGGTGGAAGCGGGCAACGCGGCGGACGAGTCTGCAAAGCTTGCCGCAGTGAAAGAGGCGCTGACCAAAGCGGACAATGCCTTTGCGGCGTTTATGGCTTCGCCGCGTCTGACGGATGAAGCACCGATGGTGAGTGCCTATCAGGACGCCTGGCAAAACTACCGCAACCAGGGACTGGCGCCGCTGATCGATGCCGCAGCGGCGCACGATGTCGCCAAGTTTGACGCGCTGATCCCGGAAGTTTCCCGTCTCGATCGTCAGTACGAAATCATTCTCGACCAGGTGCTTTCGGTCCACCAGAAATACGCCAAAAGCCTGAACGAGGATGCGAGCAGCAATTTCGTCTCCGGCCTGGTGATGATTGCCGTTATTGCCTGCCTGTTTGTGGTGGTGATCGTTGCAGTCAGCATCTTCATGAAGCGCTTTGTCTTAGCCCCGGTCAACCTGGCGCGCGAGCACTGCAGCCAGATTGCAGCTGGCAAGCTGGATGTTCCGGTGCCGGTGAAGGCGAGTTCAAGCAACGAAATCGACCACCTGATGTGTTCGATGGAGCAGATGCGTCAGGCACTGCTGGCGACCATCGCCCAGGTGCGCGATGCGAGCCATACCGTGACGCACGCGGCGCAGGAGATTGCCGCCGGGAATATCGATCTGGCTTCGCGTACCGAGCAGCAGGCTTCCGCGTTGACCCAGACGGCGGCGAGCATGGAGGAGCTGAGCGCGACGGTGGCGAACAATACCGATAATGTCTATCAGGCCGGAAAACTGGTGCAGGACGCGGTGAACAATGCCCACACCGGGGAAGCGGTGACCCGCGAAGTCATCGACACGATGAACACCATCGCGGCGAACTCGAAGCGCATTGAAGACATCACCAGCGTGATTAACAGCATCGCCTTCCAGACCAACATTCTGGCACTTAACGCGGCGGTTGAAGCGGCGCGCGCCGGAACGCAGGGCCGCGGTTTTGCAGTGGTGGCCAGCGAAGTGCGCACTCTCGCGCAGAAAAGCGCGGTGGCGGCTAAAGACATCGAGAGCCTGATTGCGCAGTCGGTCTCCAGCGTCAAAAACGGTGCGGAGCTGGTGAGCCGCTCGGGCGAGGTGATTGATTCGATTATTTCGTCGGTGAATAAGGTGAATACGCTGATGGAGCAGATCTCCGTCGCCTCCGAAGAGCAGAGCCGCGGGATCGGCCAGGTCGGGCAGGCGGTGACCGAGATGGATGGCGTGACCCAGCAGAACGCCGCGCTGGTGCAGCAGTCCGCGGCGGCAGCGGCGTCGCTGGAGGAACAGGCGCAGCAGCTTTCGCGGAGTATTTCGAGTTTTAGGTTGCCGGTGCAGGCTTGATTGTATGAGGGAGGCTCCGCAAGGAGCCTTTTTTGTACCTGGCGTAACCGTAACTGTATAATTCAGGAGTTCTCTACAGGCGGCACGAATCTACTATTAATTATCACCAGGGAAAATTATGTTAATTATTTTTAGCGGGCTACCCGGCAGCGGTAAAAGCACCGTTGCAAAAATAGTTGCTCAAAGGCTGGGAGCGGTCTACCTGCGGGTTGATACCGTTGAGCAGGCCATTCGTTCAGTTTCTGAACCCGGTCAGAAAACGGGTCCGGAGGGCTATTTTGCCCTCTATGGTTTAGCAAGTGAGAATCTTAAGCTGGGCTCCCCCGTTGTGACCGATTCCGTTAATGATATTAACCTTGTGCGAGATGCTTTCCGCAATATTGCTCTGTCTTTAAATGTCCCTTTCCTGGAAGTTGAAATTGTCTGCTCAGACGAAAAAGAACATCGTTATCGCGTAGAGAACAGAATATCTGATATCCCGGGACTCACGCCTCCTGACTGGGAACGAGTAAAAAAACGTGAGTATGAACCCTGGGAAAGAGAACATCTCATATTGGACACCGCCCTGTTATCAGCGGCAGAGTGTGCAGATAAAATCCTGGCAATAAGGCAAAAGATCGCTTTAAACCAGTCTTAAACGATGGACAGGGGCCAGCAAGCTTTCACGGGGCGTGTAAAAAACGCTCTCCGCAAACTTTTTCATTCATCCCAGCAATATTTCCCATCCTCATCCGTCTACCTCATCACAAGCCATAATCAGTTACTGTAAACGAGGTAAACACCATGAGAGATTTTGAACTGCACGGCAGAGGTCACGGGCGCGGATTCGGTCACCACGGTCGCGGGCACTGCGGCTCGCACGGCCATCGTGACGATAAGCGCGATGACAACACGCCAAAAGCACAGTGAGCGAGATGAAAGCTGGGGAGGCGGGCCGATCAGGATTGACATCAGAAAGTTCAGTACTATTTTCAGTTCTATCGGCAGGTCAAAAAACTGAGTATTTGGGAAACGGCGAATGCAATAGGCTACAACCCGACAGATGTCTGAATTCAGGTGTTATACCGACAATCAGAAATGGCAAATTTTAGTTAAGCTCTGAGTGATGTATGATGGATTGATAATTAACCATGGAAACTAAAAGGGATTTTGGGCGTGACGGATGCGAAAGACAATACAACAGTGACCTGCCTGAGTCACAAAATGAAGTACAAAGAGGTCGCCTGTGGCAAGCAGCGAATGCACTGGCTGGAACTGCAGTTCGTGGATGAGAACAACAACCCGGTTTCCGGTCTGAAGGTACAGCTGGAATACCATCAGCTGGCAACGGATGCGGAGCTGGCGCTGTTGAGACGGGGAGGTGACAACCGGTTCGATCCCACGCCGCCGCCGAATCCGCCCGCCAGTGTCACCGACAGTCAGGGGCTGGTGCGCTTCGACGACCTGTACTGGATTAGCGTTGACGTAAAAACAGACGGCCAGCAGCTGGCCGACGAGATGGAGCTGCGCCCACTGGGTATCAGCCGCAACCCAAACAGCCAGCCGGTGAGTAATAATATTTTCCGGCCAGAAACGCGCGATCCGAAATGGCGTTCAAACGTGCAGATTCGCGCTGAGCTGCATGGCTATGACCACCATTATGTGGTCATCGGTGAGCTGTGTGACCGGATGCCCGATATCCCTGAATGGACAGATAAAAAGCCGCCCCGGTTTCACTTTCCGCATGGAACATCGCTGAAAGGGACAGAAATCACCCGGGAGGCGCTGGAGAAGCGGCATGTGATAGAAATCTGCCCGTTCAGGGCGTGGTCACTGGTGCTGCATGACTCAAAAGACTATTCGCTGGCAAATGGCTATAACCTCGGCGTGATGGCTGATATGGCCTATGCGAAAGGCGGTAATACGGTGATTCAGCCGTTTTTCCTGGAAAAGTGCCTGGATTTGTCCACGACGCCGAGATATGAAGAATTTCCGTCATTTCCTTACGGGCTGGTTGTTGATGTACCGTTCCGTGAGCGGTACATCACTGCTGAATTTCTGGACTCATCCCGTTTAAGTGACAAAGCTCCCGCCCGCTTACTGCTCGACAGTACCCAGCTTTTTTACGTGGAAAATGCGGCCCATGTGATCGTGGCATGGCGGGGAACGCAGGAGGTGCCGGACTGGCTCACCGATGGCTGGTACTCACCGCAACCGTGCCCGGCGGAGCTGGCTAAAGCCGGTCATATTCACGGCGGTTTTCTGGAGGCATACCAGCTGGCGAAGGAGCGGTTTGGGGATGATTTTGATGGAATAAGAGACCTTTTGAATAGAGGAAAAAGGTTGTTTATCGCCGGGCACAGTCTGGGCGGGGCACTGGGACTGACGTATGCGGCAGAGATGAAGGGCTTTGCGCCAATACTCTACACCTATGGAATGCCCCGGACCTTTACCGCGGATGCTGTGGGCAACCTGTATCAGATCACCCACTACCGGCACGTCAACGACAGTGACACCATCACCAGCGTGCCATTTGATGCCAATCTGGATAACTGGCTGTACGGTAAGTTTGGCCCACTCGGTGCCACGCTGGGCTTTTTCTGGACGCTGACAGCAGAGCTGCCGGCGCAGATGGCAGGAGCCTACATCGGTGAGCATTACTGGCATCACGGCCGCCCGGTGGTCTTCTTCCGCGCCACGCAGACCCGCACCTGGCTGGAATGTAAAACGATGAACAGCCATACCTGCCGTCGCGTCAGCTCCAGCGATATGCACAAAGTTAAACTGTTCCTTGTCCCGTCGCTGTCTGAGGCTGAAAACGCGGAGGCAAAAGAGGCGCAGGAAGCGTTTGTGCGAGAGTTCCCGGCCGCAGATATTCAGAAGGTTTTCCCACGGAACACCAATCCTAATTTTGACCATATGACCAGTCCGGGTCAGCATTCGATGGCGAGTGAGTATCTGCCGTTCCTGAACAACCAGCTTCTGGAATCGGCATGGCCGGAGCTGAAGCTAAGCCGGAAAGAGTACCGGGAGGATTTCCGGCAGCAAATGGCGGATTACGGGGCAAGCAGTCCGCCGGAGGAGCTGAAACGCAACCGGATGTTCCTGGACCTGCAGGATATGGTGGGCAGTTCGCTGACGGTTACCCGGCAGCTGCCGGGCGGTGAGAATGCCCTGACACGTTTTAAATCAGTTGCGGAGGAAGAAGTTGAATCGACACGCTAAATCACTGGCAGGACTGCTGCTTCTGGCGCTGTTACCTCTGAGTGGCTGTGCCAGTCACCCGGACTATACCCTTAGCCCTCCTGCCAGTAGTGAATGGGTAACGGTGGCGGTAAAACTGCCGGCCGAGACGGAGATATTACCGCTGGATGTGCTTTACCGCTCTGAGACATGCCGACGGAAAATATACGATCCCACGACGGAATCACATGAGAGTACGGAAAGGGGACTGTACCCCATACAGGTGGATCTCAATCCAGCCAATGGTGATGGTGTTCGACAGATCCGTATTGCGCTTGATGGCGGTACAAAGTGTGGCTGGACACTTAGTGGTATCAGGGTCGGAATTCAGTTAGCTAAAACTTCAGCGCTGGTTCAAGGAACAGACAATATTGCTGCAAATTATGTCTTTGATTTTGATGATGAGGGGTACAGCAATGCGTTTGGGAAAGGGAAGCCGAGAGAGATTAGAGGTAATTTGCATTTAGCTACAGATTTCTTCCCAGTCATTACTCACCATTTAGATGGGAAGATCTCTGTTAAATTGTTTGGCGGTGATACTCGCTATGAGCAGTGGAATCGATATTACCGCGTTTCCAGTATCAAGCAAATACGTATAGATCCGGTTGTTTACTTGAATAAAATTGTGACTATCACCCCCCCTAATCCTCCTCCTGGGGATCTTAATGTAACCTATCCTGATGGCAGTACTGGAAAGGCTCCTTATATATATCCAGATTATAAAAAGCTGCTTTTGATGAGGTAGGTGTTAATTGTATTCGCTGAAGGATCTCTTTGAGATCCTTTTTACACCTTCGATTTCCATATCCGCTCGTTTTGTAAAATGTTGCATTTTTCAGCTTCGCTCACATTGAGCCAGGCGGTTAAACGTAGCCTTAACGTGCAATATTTCCGTTTTCTAAATGGAGCCCAAGTTGTCTGCTCAGCCGAAAAAGAACATCATTATCGCGTAGAGAACAGGGTCTCTGATATCCCAGGGCTCACGCTTCCTGGCCGGGAACAGGTAACAAACCGTGAGTACGAACCCTGGGAGAGAGAACATCTCATATTGGACACCGCCGTGTTATCAACGGCAGAGTGTGCAGATAAAATCCAGGAAATTAAGAACGCTGTAAACCGGCCTTAAACGATGAACAAGCGCCATCAATGGCTTTCACGGGGCGTGTAAAAAACGCTCCCCGCAAACTTTTTCATTCATCCTGGCAATATTTCCCTTCCTCATCCGTCTACCTCATCACAAGCCATAATCAGTTACTGCAAACGAGGTAAACACCATGAGAGATTTTGAACTGCACGGCAGAGGTCACGGGCGCGGATTCGGTCGCCACCGTATGGGCAAGGGCTTGGTCATCGGCGCGGTGATTTTCATCGTGCTCGGCCTGCTGGTGATGTCCCTGTGGAACGCCTTGCTCCCGGCGATCCTCGGCGTGAAGGCCATTGGTTTCTGGCAGGCGCTAGGGATTCTGGTGCTGAGCCGCATTCTGTTTGGCGGATTAGGTTTCCGCCCGGGGATGTTTGGCGCGCACCGCCGGATGCACGAGCGCTGGATGAACATGACGCCCGAACAGCGCGAGGCGTTTATTCAGCAGCGTCGCGAAGGTTTTGGTCGTCACGGTCGCGGTCACTGCGGCTGGCACGGCCATCGTGATGATAAGCGCGATGACGCCGCGCCCAAAACCCCGGAAGCCGAGTGAGCGAAATGAAAGCCGGGGAGGCGGGCGGATCCATGCTGATGTCGGCGCTCAATGCCTGCCGCGCCCGGCTGAAAGCCTTCATTCGCGGACGGACGTCCGTTCGCGATGATGCCGACGACATTTTGCAGGAAGTGACGTATCAGCTGATGAAAGTGGAGCAGCCGGTCGAAAACGTCGCGGCCTGGCTGTTCCGCGCGGCGCGTAACGAGATGACAGACCGGGCGCGTAAAAAGCGCGAGGTGCCGCTCTCCGGCTATTTTACGGGCGAAGACGAAGAGGGTTTTCCCGAGGACGAGCTGGCCGAAACCCTGTTCGGCGTACCGCAAACGCCGGAGGAGGAGTATCTCAAAACGCTGCTGTGGGAAGAGCTGGGGCAGGCGCTGTCTGAACTGTCGCCACCGCAGCGCGAAGTGTTTGAAAAGACCGAGCTGCACGGGTACAGCATTAAAATGCTGGCAGAGGAGACGGGGGCCAGCGAGCAGGCGCTGTTATCCCGCAAGCACAAGGCGGTGCTGTTTCTGCGCACGCGGCTGCGGGATATCTACGACGCGCTGACGGGGGAATAGTGGCGACAGACAAAACCTTACACTTCCGGCACTTGTAGATTCATCACTATCGTTTATGATCGGGGCGTCTTGTTACTCTGGAATATTATGCGCAACCGTCAGCTCCTCGGAAAATGGCTTTTGATCATCACCTGTCTCGCGATGGCGATTTGCCTCGTGCAGCGTGTGGTGATGCTCAACCATTTTTTACAGGGACTGGATCCGCAGATTTCACTGAGTGCAGATGCCCCAACCCAAAGCAGCACCGAGCAGTCAGGGCCATCGCCCTGCCAGCTGGGCGCCCAGTCGCTTCTTTGTGCCCAGCCGCTGTTCTTCGACGGCGCGCTGCCGGCTATCATTATCTTCTTCGCGCTGTTACAGCTGCTGACGCAAGGACGGGCATTCGCTCCCGCGGAACAGCCGGTTCAGGCACCGCCTCCCCGAATACACCTTAAAAACTGCGTTTTCCGTGAATGAAAATCATCGTCACCACACGATAATTTTTCACTGTTCACGGAGTAATACATGGTTAATCTCTTCAGGGGATTCGTCTTCCTGTGGCTGTCCTGCATCGGCGTTGCCCATGCGGCAGACACCGGCTGGCAGGTCTCCCCACAAAACGATCACGCCCGCATCCGCTTTCAGGCGGAGAGGGAACAAACGCACGTTAAAGGCCTGCTCACCATTGAGCTAAAGCCCGGCTGGAAAACCTACTGGCGATCGCCGGGCGAGGGTGGCGTCGCGCCAAAAATCAGCTGGCCGGAAGGCGTAACGGACAGCTGGTCCTGGCCGGTTCCTTCGCGCTTCGATATCTCCGGCATGACCACGCAGGGGTATCACGATAAGGTCACGATTCCGATCGTTCTCGACGTGGTGAAGAGCGACGCGCTCAATGGAACGCTCACGCTCTCCACCTGCAGCAACGTCTGCCTGCTGACGGACTACCCGCTGCATCTCGATTTTACCCAGCCGGTGGATGAGAGCTTCCGTAGCGAGTTCGAACAAGCGATGCGCGCCGTGCCCGGTACGTCAGGCGTATCCGCAGATCTTTCCGCATGGCTATCCGGCGACAAGCTGGTGATTACCGGTACGACGGACGGGAAGTGGAACAATCCGGGGATCTACTTTGACCCGCTGGAGGGTGACATTCTCCCCGGCGAGCCGGCCATTAAGCACGACGGCAACACGCTTCGGGTGACGGTACCCGTGACCGACGAATGGGGCGATAAACCCGCCTCGCTGGAAGGCAAGAGGCTGTCGTTTGTGCTGACCAATGGCGGTAACGCGCAGCAAACCACCATGACCGTTGGGGCAACTCCCGCAGAGCCTTCCGCGCCTGAAGGAACGGGTAAAATGGTGCTTTTTGCCCTGCTTGGCGGGCTGATCCTGAACCTGATGCCCTGCGTGCTGCCGGTGATGGGCATGAAGCTTAACAGCATCCTGCAGGCGGGATCGGACAGGCGCGCCATCAGGCTGCGCTTCCTGGCCACCAGCGCCGGGATCCTCACCTCCTTTGCGCTGCTGGCCGCGATGGTGACCGCGCTTAAGCTGACCGGGGCGTCGCTGGGGTGGGGCATTCAGTTCCAGAACCCGTGGTTTATCGGCCTGATGGTCGCCGTGACCTTCCTCTTTGCGCTGAACCTGTTTGGGGCGTTTGAGATGCTGCTCCCTACTGCCGCCGCCGGGCGGCTGGCAACGGCAGGGGGCACAGGGCTTGGTGGCAGTTTCTGCGAAGGGATGTTCGCCACGCTGCTTGCCACGCCGTGCTCCGCGCCGTTCCTCGGTACGGCGGTTGCCTTTGCCCTTGGCGCGCCGCTGCATTCCCTGTGGCTTATTTTCCTGATGCTGGGCGTGGGCATGAGCCTGCCGTGGCTGTTTGTGGCCCTGGTGCCGAAAACGGCCATGCTGCTGCCAAAACCCGGCCGCTGGATGAACACGCTCAAAACGATCCTGGGCCTGATGATGCTGGCCTCCAGCCTCTGGCTGGTCACGCTGCTGAGCCTGCATCTGGGCGAGGCGGTCAGCCAGGTCGTGATGTTGGTGCTGATCGTTATCGCGCTGGCGCTGTTCGCGAAGAAGGGGCAAACCTCCTCGCCGTTATTCTGGGTCGTGGTCATCGCGCTGTCGGTGTTCGGCGGGTATCAGCTGCGCGGGTTGCTCAACTCACCGTCTGACGCCACCACGCAAAGCGTCGCACAGACCATCCCGTGGCAGCCGCTCAGCGAGGAGGCCATTGAGCAGGCGCTGACGCAGGGGAAACGGGTGTTTGTGGATATCTCGGCGGACTGGTGCGTGACCTGCAAAGTTAACGAGCACCGGGTACTGCGTCAGCCGGACGTTATTGCCGCGCTGAGCCAGCCGGACGTGGTGGCCCTGCGCGGAGACTGGAGCCAGCCCTCCGCGCTTATCGCAGAGTTTCTCGCGAAGCGAAACCGCTACGCCATTCCCTTTAATGAGGTCTATGGCCCCGGCACGCCTGACGGAGAGATCCTCTCGCCGCTGCTGGACAAGCGCACCCTGGTCACCACCCTGAACAACGCAAAAGGCTAATGCATTATGAAAAAATTCTTTATTACGCTTATGCTCCTGCTGGCCTCGACTCAGGTGATGGCAGCCCAGCCGCTGACGCCGGACCAGGAACAGCGTTCGCAGAAGATGATCGCTGATTTTCTGTTCAACGATCCGGATTCGCCGCGTATTGGCGCGAAAAATCCAAAGCTTACCCTGGTGGTGTTTACCGACTATAACTGCCCGTACTGTAAGAAATTCGATCCTTACCTGGAGAAGATCGTCGAAAAACACCCTGATGTGGCGGTGGTCTTTAAGTTTTTACCTTTCCGCTCGGAAAGTTCGCTGACCGCCGCACGCGACGCGTTAACCGTCTGGCGCGCGCATCCCGAGCAGTTTATGAAATTTAACCATACCCTGATGGCCAAAAAGGGATACCACGATGACGCCAGCATTCAGGAGGCGCAAAAGCGCGCGGGGGTGAGCGTCACCGCGCCGGATGATGAGAGCATGGTGTCGATAAAACGCAGCCTGATCGTCGCGGAAAAAATGGGAATTCAGGGCACGCCCGCCACGCTTATCGGCGAAGGGCTGCTGCCCGGCTGGGTTCCTTTTGAACAGTTCGACGAAATGGTCAGTGACGCACTGAAAAACCGCTAACCTGAAGGGGGCGGAATGCCCCCGACAAACCGGAGAGGGAAATGAAAAAATTACTGTTACTTTCGGCGCTGGCGACCTCAGGGCTGGCCCAGGCCGCTGATGCCATACCGGATGTGGTGAAGCAGTTCAGCGAGCAGCAGCAGATCAAAATCATTAAGAAACTGGATGCCCCCGGCGGCGCACCGGCCTGGCTGGGGCAATATCAGGACATGGGCGTGACGCTGTTTTTAACGCCGGACGGCAAGCACGTTATTTCGGGCTATCTGTACGATGACAAAGGAAAAAACCTCAGCGAAGGCTATTTCCAGAAAGAGATCTACGCTCCGATGGGGCGCGAGATGTGGAAGAACCTCAACGCGGCGCATCCCCTGAAGGAAGGGGCAGATAACGCCCCGCGTAAGATCTTCGTCTTCGCCGATCCGTTCTGCCCATACTGCAAGCAGTTCTGGGCCGAAGCGCAGCCGTGGGTGAAGGCGGGCAAGGTTCAGCTCAACACGCTGCTGGTGGCGTTTCTTAACCCCAACAGCGGGCGTAACGCCTCTGCGATCCTGAATGCGAAAGATCCGGTCTCGGCCTGGCGCGAGTATGAGCTCTCCGGCGGTAAAAAATTACCCAAGCCTGAAGGCGAGGCTTCCCGCGAAACGGTAGCGATCCTGCAGAAACACCAGGCGCTGATGGACAGCCTGGGCGCAAACGCCACGCCAGCCATTTACTATCTGAATGCGGAAAACGAGCTGCAGCAGGTGGTCGGTATGCCGGACGCGCAGCAGCTTGAGGCAATGTTCGGGCCGAAGCCGTAAAAAATCAGGCAGAAACGGGGCGTTTCTGCCTGATAGTCACTTAGCTACCCCAGCGTCCTTTGAGGTAGTTCACCGCCTGCTGGGTCTGCGGCTGGTTCAGGTAATCTTCCCGGAACAGGATGGTGCCGTTCACGTTGGGCAGCGAATCGTTAAGGTCGAGCTGTTTTTTTAGCTCCGGCACGCCGCCCTGTACCGTCCAGTCCGGCTCATTTTTCGACGGTTCGCCCACCTTGTAGAACGCAATGCCGATATACAGACGGGTGTGGGTCGGCTTGACGACGTCGGCCCACCACTTGGTCAGCACGTCATAGCGCGCCGCATCACGGGCGAAGGGCCAGTATATCTGCGGGGCAATGTAGTCCAGCAGGCCCTGCTGCACCCACTGACGCGTATCGGCGTAGGATTCATCGTAGGCTGCGGCGCCGCGCGTGTCCGAACCCGCCGGGTCAAAGGAGCGGTTTCGCCACACGCCCGCCGGGCTGACGCCAAACTCCACGTTGGGCCTGGTCTGCTTTATCGCGCGGGACACCTGCACGATCAGCTGCTGCGTATTGTGTCTGCGCCAGTCGGCTTTTGAGGCAAATCCCTGGCCGTACTGCCGCCAGGTTTGCGCGTCGTTGAGCGCGGATCCCGGCGATTCAGCGTAAAAGTAATCATCAAACTGCACGCCGTCTACCGGGTAGTTCGCCACCACTTCGGTCACCACTTTGGTTATCCAGTCACGCACTTCGGGAATGCCCGGGTCGAGAACAAAACGATCGCCGGAGATGCGTACCCATTCCGGGTGCTGAACATAGACGCTGGACGGGGTCAGATATGAAGTCCGGTTCAGGGCGGCGATGGTTGAGGGCTTAGTATTGGTCGACACGCGGTAAGGGTTGAACCAGGCATGAACCTTCATGCCGCGCTTGTGCGCTTCATCCAGCATAAACTGCAGCGGGTCGTAACCCGGATATTCGCCGATGTTGCCTGTCAGCATATCTGACCACGGTAGAATTTTTGAGGACCAGAGCGCGGTGCTGTCCGGCTTCACCTGGAAAAATACCGTATTGATGCCGAGGCGCTTAAGGTTGTCGAGCTTGCCGATCAGCGCCTGCTTTTGCATGGTGATGCGCTGGTCGGCGCTGCGGCCACTCACCGAGGCCACCGGCGGCCAGTCGAGACGAGAGACGGTCGCCAGCCAGACCCCGCGCATCGGCTCGTTTGCCTGCTGCGTCGGTTTGCTGGCGGTGGGAAGAGGGGTAACCAGTGATTTAGGTGGTTTTGAGGAGCAGCTTACAAGTAAAAGCGCGCAGGCAGCCAGCGCACCGATCCGTTTTACGTGTCGCGTCATTTGCGTATTAGCTCTTGATAATCCGACTGTTAGCCCAGGGATTAAAGGCGGGCGCCGCCTGTTCTGCGCTTTCCTCATCGTTGAGGGAGTCCAGATACAGGGCTTCAACTTCCGCGCGCGCCCACGGGGTGCGGCGCAGGAATTTCAGGCTCGATTTAACGCTGGGATCTTTTCTGAAACAGTTAATTTTGATGAGGTCGCCCAATTCGCTCCAGCCATACTTCGCCACCAGGGCGTTGACCATCATCTCCAGCGTCACGCCATGTAAAGGATCTTTGGAAATGTGTGCAGTCATAGGCGTCCGGATGTCTCGATTTTTAGGGGATTGGGGTAAACGCTGAAAGGGTACAAGAAAGCAGGGGAAGCGGCAATTTTCCTTTTCCCCTCGCTCACTTTATGACGGACTCCGTGCGCTGATTTTCACCGACAATTTTTCCCGCGCTGTTTTCAATCGTAAACCGAATCGACACGTCGTCCTGGCCCACGGGCGTAGCCGTCAGCGTTTTGACCATCGTTCCCGAGTCTGCTGCGATCGTCATCGTCGTCGTGCCTTTAGCCAGCATCTTGTCGCGCTGGGTGATGCGCCAGCTCAGACGGCATTCGCGGCACGGTTTCCAGGTGTCGTTGATGGCCCACAGACGCACGGTCGCCGCCGCGCCGGATTGCCACTGCGCGGTGACCGGTTCAAT
This sequence comes from Astraeus odoratus, assembly GCA_016618355.2. NCBI lineage: Eukaryota > Fungi > Basidiomycota > Agaricomycetes > Boletales > Astraeaceae > Astraeus > Astraeus odoratus. Next base: position 38,585 of record JADGIP010000043.1, on the reverse strand, counting down.
GGACGGCAAAACAGGCTGGTACGCGCGCTGGAGCGCGTAAAACCCGGCTTTAGGTTTACGAAGGTAGTCCACTACGCCCCAGTTGATGGAGGGCCAGGTTTCCACAAACATAAAGTGGAACAGGGCCGTCACCGGCTGGTATCGCTGTCGGCGATAGCTTTCGGCCGCCGTGGCCACCAGCTGAGACTGGTACGCCTGGGTATTGCGTATCATCGCCTGAATATTCTTCCCGCGCGAAATACCGGCGAACTTAAAGGTCTGGAAGGGCTGAAAATTATGGTATTTCCAGACGGTCCAGCCGGGATCGTCGGCGGCAGTCGTTTTTGGCCAGAGCGACGCCGCCGGGATGATGGTTTTTAGCGTTGACAGGCGGGGAAGAGCCTGCGCGCCGAACTCGGTAATGATCCCCGTTTTGGCTGGGGCAAGCAGGTCGCGCACGGTGCCGAAGTACCAGCCCGCCCAGTAATGCTCCTCAACGGCGGAGAAGCGGTGCACGATGCGGGAGGTATCTTCGGCAAGCGTATCCGCCACCTTTTGCGTGAGCTCGCGATTCAGATCTTTATTCCAGTCCGGGAAGCGTTTTTCCATCCACGGCGAGTTCCACGGCGGTTCGTTATGCCCGCCCCAGACGATGATGGCGGGGGAATTGCCAAACTGTTCGATCATCTCCCGCGTCTGTCGAACCGCATTTTCCGTGAAAGCCGCACTGTTGTTGTAGCCCCACTGCAGCGGAACATCCTGCCAGATCATCATGCCCATCTCATCGGCCACGTCATACAACGCACGTCCGGCAACGTGTCCGTGCACGCGTATGGCGTTGGCGTTCATGGCTTCCACCAGACGAAGGTCGCGTCGGTATTTTTTCCGCGTCATGGTGCCGAGCCAGGGGGAACCGATGTAATTGCTGCCCTTAATAAAAAGGCGCCTGTCGTTTATGAGCCAGCCCTTATTGTCGGGCTGCTCGACGATTTTGCGCAGCCCGGTGCGGGTTACCGCCGTGTCCATCAGGCCGTTTTCATCCCGCAATGCCACGCGAACGGTATACAGGTGGGATTTTCCGGTACCGACGGGCCACCACAGTTTTGCCTTCGGCATGGGCAGCGTCACCTGCACGGAATGGGCACCGCTTTCGAGAGTAACCGGAAAGTCAGCCTGATAGGGCCTGCCGCTGAAGTTGGCGGGCGTGGCGGTGAGCCGCACGGTCGCCGGGCCCTGATCGAGCGCGCGATAGCGAATATCCGCTTTTAGCGTCGGGCGAGTCAGCCCCTGCGACCAGTCGGGCCGCAGGATGGTCTCATCAAGGGTAGCTCCCCGGCTAAGGTGCAGCCGGACCGGTGCCCAAATGCCGCCCGAGTTAGCGTCCTGTCCTTCCGGCGACCAGGCGCCACCGGGACGCGTGTCATGCTGATTCAGAACCCCCTTCATGGCCGTTTTATGCAAAGGCCAGATCTTGTGCGGATCTTCGTAGGGGCTGTCTACCCTGACGATGAGCCGATTGTGACGTTGTAACGCCGGGCTGGCGTCCAGCGAAAAACGCTGAAAGTAGCCCTCATGCTTGCCCAGCGGCTGGCCGTTCAGGGTCACCTCGGCCAGGTAATCGACGCCGTCAAACACCAGGGTACTCATCACGTCAGGGGGCTGCACGGGCAGGGAAAACGCGTGCTTGTACCACAGCGCGCCCTGATGATCGTACCCGGCACTGTACCAGTTGGCAGGAACCTGAAGCGGGTGCCAGCCTGATGCGGCAGGACGTGCGCTGTCATTGGCATCCTGAACCTGCCATTCTCCGGCCAGAGACCAGCTGACCGGCGCAGAGTTCGCCACCGCGTGGGTGGTCAACAGGGCAACGAGCAGCGTGCAGTTGCGAGCGTTCATTTGTTTACCCCGCGCGCGTTGAGCCACGCCATCAGGCGCAGCGATTCCTGGCGAAGATTTTCTTTCAGGGCCGCAAGCTGGCGCCCATCCAGCGTATGCGCGTCGCTTTCCAGCACCTGCAACTGCTGTGCGAGCGTGCTGAAGTCCAGGGTGACGGCTTCTCCGCGCAGCTTGTGGGCCGCTCGTCGCAGCGCCTCGCGGTCGTTGCTGTCGATCGCCTGGGTAATGGTTTTGATTGCTTCATTTAGCCCTTCGCCAAACAGGGCCAGCAGCTCCTGTACCAGGGTGGGATCGTCAGCGCACTGCTTCAGCAGGCGTGCTTCATCCGGAAAACCGGAGGCGTCTTCGTGGTGCTGGAGCACGCGGGCAATCTCTTCAGCGAGACGCTCCTGGCTAATGGGTTTGGCAATATAGCCGTCGAACCCCATGTTCAGGCAGCGCTCTTTATCCCCCTGCATGGCGTGTGCGGTCATGGCGACGGTGGGTTGAGGCGGTCCGGGCCGGGACTGCTCTTCTTCACGAAGCAGGCGAATGGCGGTCTCACCGTCCATCTCTGGCATCTGAAGGTCGATCAGTAAAACGTCCCACGTATCCGCGCGCCAGCGTTCCAGCAGCGCGACGCCATTGTCGACGATCTGACAGCTATGGCCGAGCCGCTCGAGCAGGCGCGCGGCGACCTTCTGGTTGACCAGATTATCTTCAGCCAGCAGGATCCGCAGGCCCGTGGCTGCAGGCGAGGCGACAGGCGCGGGCGTGCTTTCACCCACGGGTGCTGGCGAACGTTCAAACGCGGCGGCAATCGCCTGATGTAATTCATCCTGGGCGATAGGCTTATGCAGATAGTTCTTGATTCCGATCCGCTTCAGCATATTGATATCAAAATGTCGGCTCATGGAGCTCAGCATGATGATATGACTTTCAGCAACCTGCGGCAGAACCGAAAGCTCAAGGGCCAGAGACACGCCGTCCATATCCGGCATCTGCGCGTCCAGCAGGATCAGGGGCCACGCTGTTCCCGTTCTAACCCGATCAATGGCCTCGCTGGCGTTGTTAACGCAGGTGGGTTTCAGTCCCATCTGGCTGAGCATCGCGGCCAGCAGCCGCAGGTTGGTCGCGTTATCATCAACCACCAGTACGGGTTCACCGTTAAAGCGCTGGCTATGTGGGCGCTCTCCGGGCGCAAGGGTCTGCGCTGCCAGGGGCAGCGAGAACGAAAATTCGCTGCCTTTTCCCGGCTCGCTGGAGACCGTTAATTCGCCCCCCATGGCCGCAACCAGTCTTGCCGAGATGGTTAGCCCGAGCCCCGTACCGCCATAGCGGCGGGTGGTTGAGTTATCCGCCTGGCTGAAGGCTTCAAAAATAGCCTTCTGCTTATCTGCCGGTATGCCAATGCCGCTGTCGCGCACGCGAAAACGCCATCGATTCGCGCTATCGCCGGGCTCAACAACCAGGATAACTTCTCCCTGATGGGTAAATTTCAGCGCGTTGCCCAGCAGATTGGTCAGGATTTGCCGCAGCCGCGCGCCGTCAACCAGCAGCACGTCGGGAACGTCGGGCGCAATATCAACCAGCAGCTCGATGCCTTTTTCGCTCGCCCCCGGCATGTGCGGGCGAATGAGCGACTGAATAAAGGGGCGGACAGGTACGGGTTCCGACTCCAGCTCCACTTTTCCGGCTTCAATTCGGGAAAAGTCGAGAATATCGTTGATGATATGCAGAAGCGACTGGGCGGAGCTCATCACCAGGGTCAGATAGTCACGCTGATCGGCACTCAGAGACGTATCCAGGCACAGCTGGGTCATGCCAATAATGCCGTTCATCGGGGTACGAATTTCATGGCTCATATTCGCCAGGAACGCGCTTTTTGCCTCATTGGCTTTTTGTGCCTCAATGGCCGAGGCGAAAGCCTGAATTTCAGCCTCTTTGCGCCGCGTAATATCCTGCAGCGTGCCAATAACGCGCTCTGCGTTTCCCTCAATGGAGAGCGTAACCACCTGGCCGGACAGCAGCATCCAGCGCAGTCCTTCGGTAGGGTGATGCACGCGAATTTCACATTCAAAGACCGGACGATGATCCTGCTTCGAAGCGTGCAGCGCCTTGCGTAGCGCTGCGCGATCGTCCTCGTGGACCTGATTGAGGAGAAAACGCACCGGATATCGCCACTGTGTGCGCGACTGGCCCAGCATGGCAAGCAGGGTATCGTTGACCTGGAGCGTGTCGCCGGAAACCTGCCAGTCCCAGATCCCGATATGAATGGATTCCGCCGTCAGCAGAAAGTCGTCATGCAGCTGGTGGCGCGCGCGCTGCGCTTCATCCAGCTCCGTAACATCGCTGTGCAGGCTGACAATACCACCGTCCGCAAGCCGCTGATGCTGGACGAAGATCCGCCGCTGGCCCGCCTGGCGCACCTCGCAGTGTTTATCCTGCCGACAGTTGCGCACGATCGACTCGCGCAGCGTCTGACGCAGGCCGGGGTCGACGTTGTAAACGGCATCGATAAAGCGTTCCGCCAGCGCCTCAAGTGTCGTTCCCACCGTCAGCCACGGGGTTATGACCGGATAAAACAGGGCAACGTTGTGATTCCAGGCCTGCAGGCGTTCCTCGCGGTCATAAATCATGACGGCGGCCGGCAGCGCGTTAAGATCGTACGTGAATGAACTCATCGTGATTCCCCCTACGCGCGGTAGTGCAGTTCTGCCTGTCGGCGAAGGTATTCCAGCCCGGGCGCGATCGCCATGGCCCAGGCGGTGAGGATCTCATCGTCGCACTGCGGATCGCGCAGGCTCACCGCGTTCAACATCGCTTCGCGCCAAAGGGCAAAAAACCGCGGGGGAAGGTGGAGGCCGTCGTCGCTTTGCTCCCGCGCCAGGCGCTCGAGAAAATCAGGGACGATCAGGGCGCCGTCGACCGCAAGCATGGCGAAGAAGCTTTTAAACAGGGTCTGCTGGCCCTCCCGATCCGGCAGACGAGAAAAATGTGCCTCGGTTTCGGGTGACATATGGACGAAGGCGTCATAGAACGTCTGAAAAAACGCGGTTTTTTCATTATTCGGAAAGACGCGGTTCAGACTGGATTCAAACAGATCGCGATAGAACTTCACGGCGTCCTCCTTATGGTGCTTTCGCCCGGCAGACAGTGCCCGATGGGCGTGTATTGCTCCGCCAGACGGCGTGAGAAGTAGCTCTCTTTCTTCGACCAACGCACGTCAAACAGAGGCCCGGCGTTGTGTTTAAAGAAGAGGGCTTCCAGCACCGTGGCGTTGGTCGAGAGGGTTAAGGCAGCGTTGGTATCGCCCGTGGCTTCCTGACGGCCTTCATACCAGCCTTTCTGCGGATCGTTAAGGTGTTTGGTGACCGTCATCAGCACGTCGGTGTACGGGGTGTCCCACAGGGCCCACAGGGCAAAAACCGCTTTGGTCGATACCTGCGCGAAACGGGTGTAGTCCCGGCCATCGTCTCCGACAGAGTTCCAGGCATAGCCATTTCCCCAGACGGTATCCTGGATATGCCAGGGCGCCTGAGAGAGCGTGAAATCTGCCCTGGCCGTCAGGATTTTATCGGTCTCCCAGCGGGTCTTCTGGCTCAGCCAGACGTTTTCGGCCTGCTTGCGCAGACGCTGTTGCAGATCGGCCGCAACGCCTTCTGGCTCCCAGCCAAACTCCAGGCCCGGCAGCATATAGGGAAGGGTGGTAATCAGAGAGGGCTGCCACGTGGTGCGCGGATCGCGGGCATCGACGGCCAGACGCCGCTGGGCGATGATGACGTGGTGCGCCGGGGGCGTAAATGCTTTATCCGGGGAAAATCCCCATAGCTGAAACGCCGTCGCGGCATATTCACTTTCGCCCAGCCGCAGTTCCTCCCGCACGACCGGCTGACCGTTTTGCAGGGAAGAGGACCATAGCTCGCCTTCGCTGTCGATGACCGGGCAGAAATTCCAGCGCAGGATAATTTTATCCAGGTATTCGCTGTACTGCGGCTCCCGCTCTGCGGTAAGGCGCAGGGCGAGCATCAGACGCGCCATGTCGCGCGCGGACCAGCCGTTTTTGCTGGGCTTGCCGCTAAAGTCGACTGGCGTCGCCGTCTGGCTGGAATAGAGTCGACCCGGCGTTCGGGCATCGGTCAGCATCAGGCGGTTAAGGGTGCCCATGAGACGGGTTAAGCGAGCGTCATACTCGGCGTCCTCAATCAGCCCCAGCTCTTTTGCCGCCAGCAGGGCGATAAGCGTATCGCCCATTTGCCAGAGCGTGACGCGGGGCTGTTTGTCGCTCCCGTTGACCAGGCCCGTTTGCGGCTGGGTATTATTGACGAAATAGCGCCAGGCGATCGTCGCCCACGTCTGCTCTTCCGGCGTCAGGGCGGCGATACGCGCGCTGGAGTGCCAGCCGCCGTGGATTAGCCAGCGCCAGCCTGCGCCCTGATGGCCAAACAGGGCAAAGATGACCCCGCCTGCAAGGAGTAATCCCGCGAGCCCTCTGGCTAAGGTTTTAAGCATTGCGCAGTCACCGGAGGCAGTTTAACGGGCTCGTCCACGCTGCATGACGCGCACTGACAGGCCTGACAGGCGGGTTTGGTTCGCTGCGTGACGCCGGTCCGGTCGCACCAGCTTTTTACGGCCGGTGTGCTGCTAAGGAACGGACGGCTGCGCAGCGCGTTGTTCTCTTCAAACTGATCGAGCAGCTTGCGATCCCACAGCGAGGGGGCAAAATCCTTGCTCTTTGGGTTGTCGGTGTTGAAGGCCAGCAGTTTTCCCTCTTTCTTGAACAGCAGGGCTTCCAGCATGATGCCGTTATTGTTCGCGGTGAACTCTTTGATCGGGCCGTTACCGTTTTCATACAGCCCTTCGTAGTAGCCTTTTCCCTCTTCGTTGGCATTCTCAATCGTATTCAGCAGGCGGTCGGTATAGGGGGAGTTCCACAGCACCCACATGCCCAGCGCCGCCTTCAGCGATATCGCGGCAGCGTTGGGGACGAACTGGCCTTTATCGGTAATGGTGTTCCAGTTGTATCCGTCGCTGAAGACGGTGTCATAGACGAAGTAAGGGGCCTTATCGAGCTGGTGCTCGGAGCGCGCGGTGAGGACGCCGGTAATGGTATAGCGGTTCTCCTGAGCCTGATAAACGCGGTCAGCAAAGTTTTTCATCCACGTCAGGGAGTAGTCCCGCGGAGCGTTATCCCGGTCGGTCGGTTTATCAAAGCCGAACTCCAGCCCGTAGAGCAGGTAGGATTCCGTCACCACGTAGTTATGCTGCGACGTGTTGCGCGGGTCGCGCGTATCGTACGGGACCAGCACGCAGTAGATTTCGGCCAGCTCGTAAGGCTGCGGACGGCTGGCCTTACAGGTATTAAACCCCCAAAGCTGGAACCCGGCCGCGCCGTACTCTTCATAGCCCAGCCGACCTTCCTGAACGTACTTCGGCTGGCCGTTCTCGAGATAGGCCCCGTACAGCGTGCCGCAGGGGTCGATCGCGTGGCTGAAATCCCAGCCGAGCACCACGTTATCAATGCTGTTGCCGTATTCCGGATAGCGCTCTTTGACGATTTTCAGCCAGACCAGCATTCGCCCGATATCCAGCGCCGAGAAGCCAATTTCGCCGGGCTTGTTGGTGTAGTCCACCTTCTGGGCGCTAATGGTGTTATAGGCCTTGTTGGGCAGCTCGTTGCGGAATAGTACCAGGGTGTTTAACGTGGCGAGAAATTTCAGCATCCGGCGGTCAAATTCCGCTTTATCAATGATCCCGAGCTCGCGCGCCGCCGTCAGGGCGGCCAGATAGGAGGCGCTGTCCCACATGGTGGTGGAGGGAAATTTGTTGACCGCATTCACCAGGCCCGTCGTGGGCTGATAGTTGGTGACGAAATACTGCCAGGCGTTTTTCGCGATGGTCATCTCTCGGACCGTCAGCTCGCCGCTGCGCGGGGAGTAACCTGATGCAGGAAGCTCGGTGTCCGCACGCACGGTCGATAACGCCAGCCAGCAGATCGTTATTCCCGTGAGCAGGTGGAAAAGGATCGGGGATCGTGGCTTCATGGCGTTGCTCCTGCTGAGGGGGAAGTGTAGAGGCAGGCCAGACAGAGCATCTGACCATGCGCGATGTAAGACAGACTTTCCAGCACAATGGCATTGGTATCGGCGTCCACGACGGCATTGACGCTGTTGTTAAGATTTAATCCGCGCTGCCAGCCTTTACCCGGTACCTGAAGCGGCAGAACCTGCTGGCGCAGGGCTTCGCTCCAGCTGTTGCGGAACAGGGCATACCAGGCAAACGCGGTGCGGGTGGAGGTAATTGCCACTTTCTCCGGCACCTCGTCGCGCAGGTTGCGCGCCTGTACCGGTTGCCTGTCCGGCAGATCGTTGACGTAATCCGGCGCCGGTTCGGCGTAATCCGTGCTGACAGGCTGTTTTGGGCTGCGCAGGCTATGACGCCGCTGCTGGATCTGCATAATCCGCCACGCAATCTCAGCGCTCTGCGCGTCAAAGCCCAGTTCAAGGCCGGTTAACAGGTAGGGGAGACTGATCAGGGAGGTTTGCTTGCCCCAGGGCGTGCGTAGCCCTTCATCCGGCACCATCACGCCGTCCAGATCGATCATCTTTTGCCCTTCTGGCGGGTTGGTTACCGCGAGGCCTGCCGCGCTGTCAATCAGGCGCAGCGTATGGCTGGCATAGAGACGGTAGCCAAAGCTGTCCCGCTGTTCGTCATCGGTCAGCGTCCAGTTATGGAGCGGCACGGCCGCCTGGCTTTGAACGTTATGTTCAATCAGAGCGCCGGTGTTCCAGAGGCTGAAGAGATCGTGGATAGCCGCCGCGTGCTGAGGATAGCGCCACAGGAGGGTCTGAAGCGCCGTCAGCAGGCGGCTCAGCCCAATTGCCGAGGCGTCGGATTTGCCGAGGATTTTCAGGGTATCCGCATGGTAATACGCGGCTGGCAGGCCTCGCTCGTTGAGCGGCAGCTGCCCCAGCGCGAACAGGGCCGTACCGATCCTCTCGTCGAACTCATCGGCGGAAATAATGTTGAGCTGCTCTGCGGCAGCGGTCGCCAACAGGTAGCTTCCCACGCTCCAGAGGCTCAGCCAGGGTTCACCGTCGCTGGCATTCGCCAGCCCGTTTGGCTGGGTATTATTCACGTAGTATTGCCAGGCGACCCGCGCCCAGATGGCTTCGTCATAGGTCAGGGCGCGTTTCGCAGGCAGCGGCGGGAAGTCTTTGCTGAGCGCGATGCCGCCGCTGCTTTCCACGCGCGTGGGCATCTGTTTCTCCACCCAGACCACAATGGCAAAGCCGAGCAGGAACCCGAGCAAAATGGTGAGGTAGCTGCGCGCGGGCAGCAGGGCATCACGTATCCTCATTGGGTGACCTCATCCTCTTCGGCGGGCGTCCACATGGCCGCGAAAATCAGCGGCAGCATGGCGGCGATGTTCACCCCTCCCCAGAAAATATTGATGACGTAGCCGGAGGGGTCGTCCACCTGTCCACGCGCCACCTGAATACCGCCCCAGATAAGCCCTGCGAGGGTCAGCACCACAATGGCAATCTGCGGCTTCACCAGGTAGAGAAAACGGCCCGTCTGCCGCTCTTTTGGCGTGACGTGAAATTTGATCTGCTCGCCCCGCAGCACGGTATTGAGCGCGCGCAGGTTCATGGAAAAGAAGGAGAGGTAAGAGGCCCTGCCGTCCCAGGCCGAGATCCCCCATGTCCCGAACATAAACGCCAGTTCAGAGAAGATAAAAAAGGGGAGAAAGTGGAGATAGAACGGCGTCGACCATGCGGATACCGGCGGAATGCCGGTGAACAGATAGATAATGGGCGAAATCAAAAATACCGTGTTCCACACGCAGGCCATGTAAGACCAGAAGGTGGTGGCATACATCAGCGTCTGGGGGAGGGAAAGCCGGAAGCGGCGACGGCTGAAGATATTGTCATGGAACAAAATATCCAGCGAGCCGGCGGCGTATTTAAAGCGCTGGATCATCCAGGTCAGCATATCCTGCGGAGAGAGCATCTTCGACTCCACCCGCGGATGCATGACCGAGCGCCAGCGTCGCGCGGCGTCACCGTGCAGCAGCACCGAGGTGTAAATATCTTCGGAGACGTGAAATTTGTAGGGGGTGAGCTCGGTGTCAAACGCCACGTGCGGGCGCATCGCCTCCTGCAGCGCTTCGCGGGTTTCTTCATCGCGGATGTCGCGGGTATGGCGATGGATCTCCTCTTCGACGGACCAGACGTAGCTTCTCAGCGCGGCCTGCATGACCGCCTCGCGCCGATGGATGGAGGCCGCGCCGCAGCAGAAAGCCGCGTTCGCCCAGTTGCGCCGCCGCAGGATCACGTCATAGAACATGCGCGGATCGTTAAAAAACGGGTCGCGGCCTACGGTCACCGGGCCAACGCACTTTTGAATCAGCCAGCCCAGACCGTAGCCCACTTTTCCGGCTTTTCGCTGGCCCCAGCGTGAAAGATTTTCTCCTTCCGGAAGGTCGAAGAACCACTGCGGCGTCTGCACCCAGGCCACGTCCGGATCGCGAAAATAGCCCAGCGTATGGCTGAGAAGGGTGGGAAATACGCGGGTATCGGCGTCGCAGATAACAATGAAATCACCGTCGGTTTGTTCAAGACCGTTGCGCAGGTTGCCGGCCTTAAAGCCGATGTTGGTCTGGCGGCTGATATAGTTAACGCCTTCCTCGTCGCAGACGGCTTTCATCTCCGGGCGGCGGCCGTCATCAAGCACGTGGATCCGGTAGTCAATCGGGTACGGGTAGGCCATCTTCAGGGCGTCGCGAATGGACAGCCTGACCAGCTCGGTGTCTTCCGAGTAGGTGGCAATGAACAAATCCACTTTAACAGGACGAGGTTCTACGGCCTCTTCCGGAAACAGGCATTCGTTAATTTCGCCGGGGGGCGGACACTGGGGGGGATCCTGTTCTTTCCATAAATTGATGGTAAACAGTACGGTCCCTATCCACGCCAGCGTTTCGGCGAGGACCAGCGGTATGGCATACCATAGTGCGTCAGTATTCAGGGAGGCGGTCCAGCGCCAGTAAATATAATTTGCACCCAGAATAAGCGCCGCGACCGCTAATACCTGCCAGGTCATCATGACCCAACGCGGTGTTGTTAACGGTTCCGGAGGACGATGATGTTCAAAACGGGAAAAATAAAAATCCATAGTTCCGGCGTTCCTGATTCCGTGAAAATGCAGACCCATTCTGCTGCGCAGACAGTTGCCCAAAAGCGAATGAAAATAGCGAGTAAACAAGATTTAAGATAAGTGTAGAACGCCGAATAAAAGTGTCCAGCGTCGTTTTTATTAATATGAAGTGGTGTTTAATTTTGATTTAATTCTGCTTAATATGTTTCATCTGCCGGTGATAAATTGCAGTTACTATTCCTTTAGACTATCTACTTTATTTAGACCTTAATTTTCGTTTTCAGGCAAAGGACACCCTATGAGCCATGTTGCGCCGTCGATTGCGCAAGAAGATGACGCTAAATCAATAATATGGAGGTATTCCGTTGCAGGTGCCCGTGACCTGAGAATTGACTTTATGCGCGGCATTGCCCTCGTCATGATGGTCGTGGCGCATACGGAGGTGATGTCGATATTTAATATATTCTCCTGGGAGCGTTTTGGGTTAACAACAGGTGCAGAAGGCTTTGTCATTCTCTCCGGGTTTATGCTGGGAATGCTGAATCGCGCGCGTCTGCAAAAAGTAGTTTTGCTCACGGTTTCCTGGGGGCTTTATCTCAGAGCATGGAAAATATATCGTGTAAATATCATTATCATAGTGTCGTTTATTCTGCTGGCCTATATCCCATATATTAACGTTTTCGAGGTCACCCATTTTACCGACCGCTTTTCGGGTCAAAGCTGGTCGCTTTATCCTGTGACGCCGCAAATTAAAGAGACCTGGTTCAACATTATTCTCTATTTGCAGATCGGCCCCCACCAGACGCAAATTCTCGGACTGTATATCTTTTTGCTGCTACTCAGCCCGCTATTTTTAGGGATGCTGCAGAAAGGAAAAGTCTGGTGGCTGCTGGGGCTGTCGCTGCTGGTGTACAGCCTGTGGCAGCGGTGGCCGCTTCGGCTGACGCCGTCGGAATTCGAATTTGCCTTCCCGCTGCTCGCCTGGCAGTTCATCTTTGTGCTGGGCATGGCCAGCGGCTGGTATAAAGCCGAACTGCTCTCGTTCGCCCGGACGCCCCCGGGCAAAGGGGTGGTGGTGGCGCTGGTCATGGTGTCACTGGTGCTGGGATTTGTTGCCCAGAACCATACCAACCCGTTTATGCCGCCCGCGCTGCTGATGCACGTCATCCCGCCTGACAGCTTCAATTCGTTTTATCACACCTGGGCGGCGAAGAATGGGCTGGGCCCGGTGCGGGTATTGAACGATATCGCCCTGATGGTCACCGTCTACCTGGTGCTGACGTATTGCTGGACGCCGCTCAACCGCCTGCTGGGATGGTTCCTCATCCCGCTAGGGCAGCACTCGCTCTATACCTTTATTTTGCATGTTTACGTGGTGCTGCTGGTGAGTCAGTTCATTACCTTCGATTTATGGCGTCACGCCTGGATAGAGAACACGTTAGTGCATGCGGCGGCACTGGGTATTTTGTGGCTGATGGCAAAATACGACGTCGGCGCACGCTGGATACCTAACTAAGGATGGCGGTTATGCGCGAAAAATGGCTTCTGGCGGGCGTGCTGCTCGCCGCGATACCCGCCGCGGAGGCGGCGCAAAGCAGTGATAAAGAAACCCTGCGCGATAAGAACGGTGAACCCGTTCAGGCAGGCGTTTTTACCAGCCGTTGGGGGCGCCTGTTCTCGGGTAACGACAAGAAATTCTCAGGTGCGCTGAGCTTTAGCTCGGGACTGAAAGAGCAGTGGATGAGCATTCCTAACAGTTCAGACACCGCCACGGAAAAGAAAAAGATTAACCAGACGCTGAATCTCAGCCTTCAGTATTCCCCCTACAGCTTCTGGTTTGCCAACATTACGTCCCGACTGCCGGTCAGAGACACCAGCCGCTACACCGCCGATTTTCGCTACAGCTTCGGCTACGATGACTGGCACGCCAACACCGTGAGTCTGGTTTACAGCAACTACGGCGATAACCATTTCTGGACATCGGGCAGCCGACGACACACCTATTTCGAACAGGGCGCCTTCACGCTGGCCTATAAGTTTTCGCTACCGAAACCGGTTGAAAACACGCTCCTGATTAATAAAGGGGATTCCATCATTTGCCAGGTCGGGTACAGCTGGGTACCGCGCTACTACGACCTCAGCAGCGATGACATCCGCAAAAATAAAAACGTCATGCTCGGCGGCTGCGGCTACACCTTCAAACAACATTTCTTCGTTCGCGCGACGGCATTCTGGTTCCCGGACAGCAGCCAGCAGCAGCCCTGGAATGGCGATTATAGCTACAGCTTCGGTTATGCCGGCTATACGCCGGGTTCGTTTTCCATCCAGTACGCGAACTACGCGGGAACGCGCTATCCGGGGCACGGCAACGGGAATGCAAAATTCAGGGAAGGGACCGTGAGCCTCATCTGGTTCTTACCGCTTTAGGAGGGATGTATGTCGGCGCTGCACGTGTTAATCGTTGAAGATTCGCTGATTTATCGTCGGTTACTCTCCCGAATGCTCACCCAGTGGGGATATATCGTGAGCGAGGCGGAAAACGGTGTCGACGCGCTGGAAATCTTGTCCAGCCAGCCGGTCAGCATGGTGATAAGCGACTGGGAAATGCCGGAAATGGACGGACTGACGCTGTGTCAGACCATCCGCAACCGTCAGTTTGGCCGCTACGTGTATATCATCCTGTTGACGGCCCGCGAGAATGCCGGGGACGTGACGCAGGGGTTTGATGCCGGAGCGGATGATTTTTTGAGTAAGCCCGTTGAGCAGGCTGAACTGCGGGCGCGGCTCCATGCCGGGGGCCGTATTCTTACGCTGGAGGCGACCCTCGCGGCGCACAACAAGCGCCTGAGTGAAGCGTTGCATCAGATTGAAAAAGATCTGGAACTGGCTGCGCGCGTTCAGCACTCGGTGCTGCCTTCACGCCGCTTACGCTATGGCGACTACTTCTCCGACTGGCTTTTCCTGCCGTCAGCCTGGGTTTCGGGCGATGTGTTCAATATTTTCCCTCTGGATTCACATCTGGGATTCTATTGCGTTGATGTCTCGGGTCACGGCGTGGGGGCCGCGATGATGTCTCTCGCGGTGGCTCGCCAGTTTTTACATGGCCGGGTGGTGGATCGCTTTCTGTTTACCGAAGAGGGGGGGATTCAGTCACCTGCAGAGGTTGTCAGGATGTTGAACAGCCGCTTTTGCAGTGAAGAGAGCGACATCACCAGTTATTTCACGCTCATTTACGGCGTGATCGATCCAGAGACTGGCGAAGGGTGGCTGTGCCAGGCCGGGCATCCTACTCCCTTCATTGTGAATGCGGACAGCGCCGTCACGTCCGTGGGCGATGGCGGACCGCCGGTCGGGCTAATCCCGGATCTGAGCTGGGAAGACGTCGCGTTTACCCTCCATCCGGGGGATCGCTTATGCTTATTCAGTGACGGTATTACCGAGTGTGAGAACGTCAGCGGCGAGCAGTTTGGCACGCAACGTCTCGAACGCTGGCTTCATGAGCATGCCCGGCTCCCCGTTGACCAGCTCCTGCCACGGTTCGGTGACCACCTGACCGGCTGGCGCAATGCAAATCGTGATGAACCGATCGCCTTAACCGATGACGTGTCACTGCTCGTGATTGAGCGTCAGGGAGAACAGAATGATAATTAACACTGAACGATTACCGCATGCCAACATTCTCACGCCCGCGGTCCGACGGCTGGACGCCTCCGTTGCTGCGACGTTTAAAGCGTCCGTGACGGAGGAAATCGGCAGCGATCGTAAAGCCTTAATCGTCGACTTTAGCAAAGTGGATTTCATCGACAGCAGCGGGCTGGGGATGCTGGTGTCGTTGTTTAAGCTGATGAACGGAAAAGGCGACATGGCGCTGTGCTCTCTGAACCCCGGGATCATGAACATGTTCACCCTGACCCGAATGGATCGTATCTTCCGTATCTATCCGGATAAACATAGCGCGCTTGCACAGCTGGGGCAGTAGATGCAGAGGCCAGAGCATGCTGAATTTCCGGCGGCGATCGCGTCCCTGACGCCGCTGTCCGACTGGCTGAGAGACAGGCTGAGCGCGCTTCCCGTCGATGACGAGTGGCGTTTCGCCTTCGATCTCGCCGTTTGTGAAGTGGCAACGAATATCATCCGCTACGCGCTTCATGAGGATAATTCGAGCGTCTTTAGCGTACAGTTCGCCATCCGCGGCAATGACGTCTGCCTTGTTTTTACCGACGCGGGTGACGCGTTCCCGCAGGAGCGTCTTGAGATCGCCCGGCGAGACCGTTTCTGCGAAATGTCGCCGCTGCTGGAGAGCGGCAGGGGGCTGATGCTCATATTGCTGAGCGTCGATCGTTTCACTGTAGAACGCGTGGCGGGTGAAAATATCGCCACGCTTGAAAAGAAAATACGCGTATGACCTGCGGGCCATACGCACGTGATTTTATTTCTTATCGGCAAACAGCTCCGGCGCCCACGGACGTGGATCCACTTCCATAAACGGCGCGCGCTCGAAGCGGTCCTTCAGCGCCCACGGCACCGTGCAGTCGAAAATCGTCTTGCAGGAAATGCCGTTGCCGCGAATCGAGGTGCTGTAATCCGGCGACTGGGACGGATCCAGCTGGTGGCCGCGGATCCCCGGAATATTGGTGATGCTCACATCGCCCTGCATGCGCGTCGTCATCGCCCACAGGATGTCGTCGCTGTCGAAAATATCCACATCTTCGTCGACAAGAATAATGTTTTTCAGCTCCGAATAGGTGGCTAAGGCGATGAGCGCCGCCTGGCCCTGCCGTCCTTCGTCTGACGGCTGGCGTTTTTTCACCTGCAATATGCCGAGGAACTTACCGCCGCCCGCGGTATGGGCATAGACGTTTTGCAGGAAGCCCGGAATTGCCTCTTCAACGGCATTACGGATGCTGGCCTCGGTCGGCAGTCCGGCCAGCGTGGTATGTTCTTCCCCCGGTCCCACCAGCGTCTGCAGGATCGCGTGGTTGCGCATGGTCACGGCTTTCACTTTGATCACCGGCAGGGAGGGATTCGCCTCACCGCAGTAGCCCGGGAACTCCGGCATCGCGTGGCCAGTGTTGGTATGCTGATCCTCTCTTACGCGCACGCCCGGAAGCAGTTCGCCTTCGATGATGATTTCCGCCCGTGCGATGGCTTTCTCTTTGACCGCCACGCCCTGCACCAGCTCGACCGGCTGCTGGCGCAGCGCCCCGGCGACGCCCAGCTCGTTGTAGCCAAACGGCGTGGTAGGGGCCTCAAAGCATGCGCCGATATAGATGGCGGGGTCGAGACCCATGTTGATCGTCACCGGCAGCGGTTTTCCGGCATCCTCCGCTTTTTTACGGAAGACTTCGATATGTCGCCCGGCGGCAAGGAACATGGAAAGCTCGTCGCGCTCCTGCACGCAGAGGCGGTGAATGGTGACATCCGTCAGCGAGCTGTCTTCCGGATCGCTTGCCAGCACCAGCCCCAGGCAGAAAAACGGACCGGCATCAATTGGCGTATTGGTCGGTGCCGGAAGCAATTTGCGAAGATCGAAGTCAGGATCGTCAGCGTAGAAGACCTGTTCCTGGCAGGGGGCCTGCGAGGCCGGAACGACAACCGGTGCGACCGGCTTTTTCACCGCATGGCCAACGTGTTTTGCCAGTTCAGACGGTTCGCATCCTAACATCAGCGCCGCGCGCTCGCGGCTGGCGTGCATGCCCACCAGAATGCGGGAGCCCGGATAGCCCTTAACGCTGTTGAACATCATGGCCGGACCCGTGCGGGTCGGACGTTTGACCGTGCCGCCTGCGCCGATATGGCGGTAGACACCCGCCAGTTCCGCGTTGGGATCGACCGGATGATCGGTTTCAATATACTGGCCTTCGTGGCGCTGCAGTAAGGCGATGGCGCTGCGGAGATCGTTGACTTGGTTTTCCATATTTTCCTCCCTCGGTTGAATACCTGCATTTTTATGGCAAAGACCAATAGCATCAATTTCATCATTTCTGTTAAATTGATAAGTAAATTTATATCAATACAGGGAGACGTCTCGTGCAGTTTCGTCAGATGCGCCACTTCATTGTCGTTGCCGAAGAGCTCCACATGCACCGGGCCGCCGAGCGTCTGAACATCGCCCAACCGGCGCTGAGCCAGCAGATAAAGGCGCTGGAAGAACGTTTAGGCGTCACGCTTTTCAGCCGGGCGAACCGCCGCTTAACCCTGACGCCCGCGGGCGAAGCGTTTCTGGTCAAAGCCCGGCTTGCCATCTCGTTGACCGAGCAGGCGGTGCTGGATGCCAGACAAACGGCACGGGGCGAGCAGGGGGAGTTAAACCTGGGGTGCGTGTCGAGTGCGATGTTTGACGGCAGGCTACCCGACGCGCTGCGCCAGATGCACAGCCGCTGGCCGGCCATTACCATGTCCCTGATGACGGGAAATGTGCAGACGCTCTACGCCGCCGTGCAGAGCAACCAGCTGGACGTGGCCATCATCCGCGCGCCGCTGCCGTCGCTGCCTGACGATCTGCAAAGCCGGCCGTTCACCTCGGAGAAAACGGTGCTGGCGCTCTCTCGTCAGCATCCGCTCGCCGGATCGTCCGCGCTGACACTTTCGTCGGTGAAAGACGAAAAATGGATCTCGCTGCGCGATCCGGAGGGAATGGGGCTGGAGCAGTACTTCTATGACGCCTGCAGCGGGGCGGGCTTTCAGCCGGACGTGGTGCAAAATGCGACCGACGTGCCCACGGTGATAAGCCTTGTTGCGGCCGGATTTGGGCTGGCGCTGCTGCCCGCGTCGGCAAAGGCAGTGAGCGTTGAGAATGTCGTCTACGTGGACATCCTCGACCGGCTGCGGGAGAGCGAACTCACCCTGGTTTGCCACCGGATTATTCGTTCAGAAGTGCTTAAAAAGTTTCTGGTCACGCTCGATCACACCTGACGTCCGGCAGCCCGCAGCAGCTGCCCGCGCAGCCAGGCGTTCGCCGGATCCTGGCTGTTTTTCGGGTGCCAGTACATGTTGATGGTAATCGGCTGGAGCGGCAGCGGCGGTGGGAAAATATCCAGCGTGCTGGCAAACTGCTTCAGCATCCGTTCCGGCAGGGTACATACCAGGTCGGTACCGGCAACCAGCGCAGGCACCATAGCGTAGCTCTGGGTGGACATGGCAACGTGTCGCTGATAGCCCAGCCCGGCGAGGGTTTGGTCGACAAATCCGGTAAAGGGATCTCCCGCCGACGACACCACCAGATGGGAAAGCGCGCAGTAGCTTTCCAAATCTAACGGACCTGTTCCACGCGGATGAGCTTTGCGCTGGGCGGTGGCAAACGCGTCGTCGAGAAGTTTGCGCCTCACCCATCCGTCATGGGCGCCCGCGCTCACACCGATGTAGATATCCACATCACCGTTTTCCAGCTGCTGCGGCAGGTCTACCATCTCCGGCAGGACGAAGCGCAGGCGGATGCCGGGGGCATCGGTACTCACCTGGTTAAGCAGCGCGGTGCCGAGCATCAGCGCCGGGTTTTCATGCAGCGCGATAACAAATGTCCGGCTGCTGGTGTGCGCCTCAAACGCGGTGGGGGCAAACATCGCGCGGATGCCGCGTAGCACGCTTTCAACTTGTGGCCTCAACGCCTCCGCTCTCGGCGTGGGTAATACCCCACGTCCATGTGGGGAGGGAATAAACAGCGGCTCGCCAAACAGCGTGCGCAGACGCGCCAGGCGGGCAGAGAGCGCGGGCTGGCTGATGCCCAGCCGCGTGGCCGCATGAGTGATGTTCCTGTCCTGAAGCAGGGCGTCCAGCGCCAGGAGCAGGTCGATGTCCATGTCAGATATACGCGACATCACTCTACTTCGCGCCGCTGGCGTCCCGGTTGGTATAGGTGACAGGGACCCAGGCATAGCCGCCTTTCTCACCTTTCGTCACATAGCCGATGCCCGGGAAAGGCAGATGGGGCGCGGCAATAAGGTCTTTATTTTTCACAAAGTCAGCGAACGCATGCTCGCGTACGTTTGCCGCTTTGTTCTCATCTTCATCGTAGGTGATGGTCACCGCAGGCTGCGGGAACTGGACCGCCGCTGCGTGAATGATGTCGCCGACAAAGGTGATCTTCTCGCCTTTACTTGTCAGCGTGTAGAAGGCCGATCCCGGCGTATGTCCGGGATGAACCGTGCCGGTCAGCCCCGGAAGAATCTCCGATGTGCCGCTAAACGGCACCACTTTACCCGCGTCAAGATAGGGTTTTAAGGTCTTCTGTGCGACATCGAAGTAGCTCTTGCCGTAGCCGGTTTTCTTCTGATTGTCGTCGTTAAAGAAAAAGTCGATGTCCGGTTTGCCAACGAAAACGCGCGCGTTGCTGAACACCACCTTGCCGTCTTTCACCAGGCCACCCGCGTGGTCGGAATGGGCGTGGGTCAGCAAGACTTCAGTAATGTCCTCGGGTTTGATTCCCTGGGTGGCGAGGCTCTCAATCAGACGTCCGCCGTTGCCGGGGCCAAAGAGCTGGCCGGAACCGGTATCCACCAGGATTTTGTGTCCGGGCATCGCAATCAGGAAGGCGTTGATGGACACTTCCGCCGGGTTGGTCTGAAAGTTTTTCGCGAGCAGTGCATCAATGTTTTGCGGCGTTGTCCGGCGCAGCAGCTTATGCAGATCCTGCGCAACGGTCCCGTCCGTAAACGACGTTACCAGAACGTCACCGACCTGCACGCTGTAACCGCCCGCCGGTTGTTTAACGACGTGCTGCGGCGTTTCTGCCGAGGCCTGCAGCGCAGGGTAGAACAGCAATGAACTGGAAATCAGCGTGGAAAGAGCAAGTTTTTTCACGGTAAGCATACGAGTCTCCTTTGAAAGTGCTCATCTTACTGCTCCGTAAAATTATAAGAACCTGCTCAGAAATGATAGGACCTATAAACGAGATAAATAGCACAGCGCAACAGCCGGGTGGTGGTGAAGCCATTCCCGGCCCGTAAAGCGTTATTTTTTCAGCGGTGCGTTCCAGCTATCCAGCGTGGTCCTGGACCAGGCACCATAAGCGGCATTTGGGAGCACAATCCAGTCGTTGCCGAAGTGTTCGGCGCTGGCATCAACCAGCTCACGCTGCTGCTCGCTCGGTTTTTTGTTTTTGAACTGTACGGCGAAGTCCGGCAGGCTGTCGCCGAACAGCATCACGATCTGCTGCTTTTTGAGGATGCTCTGACGGCGCTCTTCCTTGCTGACCGTATCCAGCAGCACGCTTTCGTCAGATACCTGCGGCAGGCCGAGAGCGTTTAACGTCTTCAGCGTGTCGGCTTTGTTTTCCTGCATACGGTCCGAAACATAATAGATGCGGACCTTGCTTTGATTCACATGGTCAAGAAACGCCTTCGCTCCCGGAATTAAGCCGGGTTTTCCCTGTTTTTCCCAGTCGCTCCAGGTATCCCATTTCGTATAGTCGTGACACTGCGCCATGTCGCGCACCAGCAGAGGGGTGTTATCCAGCACCGTTTCATCCAGGTCCATCACCACGGCGTAATTTTCAGGTGTTTTTAGATCTTTTAATTTTTCGTCGAAACGCTCGGTGGCAAACCGATACGTCTGCAGCTGAAGGGCCAGAATCTCTGCCGATTTCTGCTGATAGCGCAGCGCCATTTCGTACGCTTTGGGTTCACACAGCTCGCGCTCAGCGGCCGTCGCCGCTGCACTCAAAACGGGTAATGCCAGCAGTAATGCCTTAGCCATTGAATTCACACTTCTTTCCTCAACACCGTGGTTAAAATCCCGAAAGCGTAATGAAGTTCAATGACAGAAATATGAAGGCTGCGGCGCTACACCAGCATGTAATACCAGAACAGGGCAACCTCGTCTTTTTCCGGTAAGGCGTTGTAGAGATACCGATCGTACCCGCCCAGGGTGAACCCGTAGTTACGGTAAAACAGACAGGCAGAGACGTTCACATTTTGTGTTTCAAGCCGTAATCCCGGCGCGTTTACGCTGCGGGCCCACACGTGCGCGGCAGCCATTAATTTTTGCGCGGCGCCGGTTCTGCGTCTGGTGCGATCAACGGCAATATAATCCACTGAAATAAATTTATTCCAGCCGATTGACGCGGTAATAAATCCGGCTAATTCACCGTCATCGGTTTCCGCAACAAGAAATATGGCGTCCGGATTAACGCAATGGTTTTCAAGCGTTTGGATGTCGAGTTCGTAGGTTTTTATCCAGGGCTCGGCGACGGCTTCAATATGCAAATCACAATGGATAAAGGGCTCTCGCGCAATGTGGCTAATGGTGAAAGAAAAGTCACAACATTCAAGACGGACGAGGTCCGTATTTAATCCTTTTCGAATCTGCATAGTATTCCCGATAGTGAGTTATTTCATAAAGAATAGACGACGCGGTTAAATCCGCTGAGCTCACGCACTTGAGATCCTGAACTAAGCTTGTACTTCGTTCCGCGTAAAATGTGGGTCATTCGAGGACAATGAATGGAATTCAGGACATTTCAAAAGCAGTGGGGTGCTGAGTTTATTTCCGATGACGTGGTACGTTTTCGCGTCTGGGCAGAAGGACAGAAAGAACTTACGCTACGTCTGGCCGCCACAGACGTGCCGATGACGGCGGTGGGGCACGGCTGGTTCCAGGCAGACGTTTCTGGCGTCACGCACGGTGCAGAGTACCAGTTTGTCCTGCAGGACGGCATGACGGTACCCGACCCGGCATCGCGCGCGCAAAAGGGCGACGTTAATGGGCCATCGGTTGTTATCAATCCCCGACGCTATCAGCCGGTTAACCGGGACTGGGCAGGGCGGCCGTGGGAAGAGACGGTCATTTACGAGTTGCACGTCGGCACCTTTACCCCGGAGGGCACCTTCCGGGCGGCCATCGACAAACTGCCCTATCTGGCGGAGCTCGGTATCACCCAGCTTGAAGTGATGCCCGTTTCCCAGTTTGGCGGAACCCGCGGCTGGGGCTACGACGGCGTACTGCTGTATGCCCCGCACGCTGCCTACGGTACGCCGGAGGATTTTCACGCGTTTATCGACGCCGCGCACGGGCTGGGGCTTTCCGTGGTGCTGGATATCGTGCTCAACCACTTCGGCCCGGAGGGGAATTATCTCCCTCTGCTGTCGCCCGCGTTTTTTGATGCGGAGAGGATGACGCCGTGGGGCAACGGCATCGCTTACGAGCGCGAGCCGGTGAGGCAGTACATCACCGACGCACCGCTCTACTGGCTGACGGAGTACCGTCTGGACGGCCTGCGCTTTGATGCCATCGACCAGATTAAAGACAGCTCCGGGACGCACATTCTGGAGGAGATTGCCGTGAAGATCCGCGAGGCGATCCCGCATCGTCACGTTCACCTGACAACGGAAGACAGCCGCAACGTGATTTTCCTGCATCCGCGCGATGAACAGGGCAACACGCCGCTGTTCACCGCCGAGTGGAATGATGACTTCCACAATGCTGCCCACGTGTTTGCCACCGGCGAAACGCACGCCTACTACCAGGATTTTGCGTGTGAGCCGGAGAAAAAGTTCGCCCGTGCGCTGGCGGAAGGGTTTGTCTACCAGGGCGAGATTTCGCTGCAAACCGGGGAATCTCGCGGGGTGGAGTGCCGTACCCAGCCGCCGCAGTTCTTCGTCGATTTCATTCAAAATCACGATCAGACCGGGAATCGCGCCCAGGGGGAGCGGCTCATCACCCTCGCGGGGGCCGACAGGACGCGGGTGCTGCTTGCCGCGCTGCTGCTCTCTCCCCATATCCCGCTGCTGTTTATGGGCGAGGAGTTCGGTGAAACGCATCCGTTCCTGTTCTTCACCGATTTTCACGGCGACCTGGCAAAAGCGGTGCGGGAAGGGCGCGCGAAAGAGTTTACCGGCCACGCCGGGCACGATGAAGCCGTCCCGGATCCGAACGACGTTAACACCTTCGTTCGCTCAAAGCTCGACTGGCATAAGATTGCTACCGACGAAGGGAAAACGTGGCTGCGCTTCACCCGCCACCTGCTGACGTTGCGCCATCGCTATATCGTTCCGCTTCTGCATCAGGGCGGCATCGTTGAAGGCAAGGCGATCGAGACCGCGCCCGGCATGGTGGCGGTGAGCTGGCGCTTCCCGTCCGGGACGCTCTCTCTGGCGCTCAATATCGGCCATAAGCCTGTCGACGTGCCCGCGCTTGCAGGGGAGACGCGCTTCGCCTGGCCGGAGGTAAACGACGTTTTGCCGCCGAACAGTATTGTCGTTCGCTTTGCTGATGGAGACGCATCGTTATGATCCCTTCCGCCACGTACCGTATTCAGTTCCGCAACGGCATGACGTTTGACCGCGCTGTCGAGCTGGTGCCGTATCTGAAAGACCTCGGCATCAGCCACCTCTACGCCTCGCCCGTGTTTACCGCTACAACGGGTTCCACCCACGGCTATGACGTGACCAACCCGAATGAAATTGACCCCGCGATTGGCGGTCGGGCAGGGTTTGACCGCATGGCCGCGGCGCTCAGGCAGGCTGGCATGGGGCTGATTCTGGATATTGTCCCGAACCATATGTCCACCTCGCTGGAAAACGCCTGGTGGCGGGACGTGATTGAATATGGCCAGCAGAGCCGCTATTTCCGCTATTTCGATATCGACGCGTCGCGCCCGCTTACGCTGCCGTTTCTCGGAGACACCTTTGAGGCGGAGCTGGAGAAGGGTGCCATTACGTTAAAACGTGACACTGTCACGAATAAAGTCTCTCTGGTCTATTACGACACGGCGTACCCGCTTAATCCGGGCACGTACAGCGAGGACAAAAGTATCGCCGAACTGCATGAGCTGCAGAGCTGGCGGCTTATGTCCTGGCGGGAAGCGCCGAAGCAGCTCTCATGGCGGCGCTTCTTCGAGATCACCGGTCTTGTAGGCGTACGAGTTGAAGACGAGGCGGTCTTCGACGATACGCACCGTCTCATTCTTGAGCTGGTTCACGCGGGCGTGGTTGACGGCCTGCGCATTGACCATATTGACGGCCTGGCCGATCCGCTGGGTTATTTGCAGAAGCTGCGGCAGGCAGCCGGACCTGACTGTTACATCACGGTCGAAAAAATTCTCGCGAAGGGAGAGCAGCTCCCCACCGACTGGCCGGTTTCCGGCACCACCGGCTACGAGTTTATCGCCTCGCTGGCAGAGGTGCTGGTCGACGACGATAACCTCTCGCGCCTGGAGACAATCCACGACGAGACGCTGGGCGTCACGGTCGATCGCCACGCCGAACTGCGCGATGCCAAGGGTCTGATGACCGATCGTAATTTTGAGGGCGAGTTCACCACGCTGCTAAACCTTGCGGACGATCTGGCCCGCCGCAATGACGTTGCGCTGCCCCGCGAGGAGATCCGCCACGCGCTGCGCGAGTTGCTTATCGCTTTTCCGGTGTACCGCACCTACGGCACTCGCGAGGGACTAACCCCGCCTGACGTGGCGCTGCTTAACCGCGTAGTCGCCAGCGTGGAGACGTCGGAAGCGGCGCTCAGCCTGATTGTGCGCATTCTTACCGGCGATCTGCCGGAAGATTGCCGCGACTGCGCCGCGCTTTTCAGAACCCGCTTCCAGCAGCTGACCGGGCCGCTGATGGCGAAGTCGGTGGAAGATACGCTGTTTTTCCGTCTGAACCTTGAACTTGCGCTCAATGAAGTGGGCGCTGACCCGACGCCGCGCGCGTTCTCGTTATCCCGCTTTCACCAGGAGATGCGCATTCGTCTCGCCCGTCAGCCCGACGCGCTGCTGGGCACCTCCACGCATGATACCAAGCGCGGAGAAGACGCCCGGGCGCGGCTCTACACCCTGACGGAGGCGCCGGAACGCTGGGGAGAAAATCTCGCCCGCTGGCGGCAGATGAACCAGACCCAGGTGCGTTTTCTCAACGACGGCACCGCGCCGAACGCCGCCGATACCTGGATGATCTATCAGGCGCTGGCGGGCGTCTGGCCCGCCACGCTGTCGCCTGACGATGCCGAAGGGCTTGCATCGCTGGAGACGCGTTTCCTCGGCTTCCTTGAGAAAGCGCTTCGCGAGGCGAAGCAGCGCACCGACTGGATCGACAGCAACGAGAGCTATGAGAGCGTGGTGCTGAGCTATGCGCGGCATCTGCTTTCCCCGGATAACGCCCCGTTCCTGCACGATTTCAGCGAGGCGATGCAGCCCTTTATCCGCGCCGGGCTGATGAACAGCCTCAGCCAGACGGTCATCAAGCTGACGGCGCCCGGCGTGCCGGATATCTATCAGGGCAGCGAGGCGCTCAACTTTAGCCTCGTCGACCCGGATAACCGGCGGGAGCCGGACTTCAACGCGCTGGTGCAAAACCTCAGCGCGGCGGATGCTTCAGTGTTTGAACACCCGGCGTGCTGGCGGGACGGCAGGGTAAAGCAGTTTGTCACCGCCACGCTGCTGCGGCTTCGACCGCATTACGACGCGCTTTTCCGCTACGGCGACTGGCTGCCGCTCAAGGTTTCCGGCGAGCGCGAGGAGAACCTGATTGTCTATGCGCGCGTTAAAGACGAGGAGGCGCTGATCGTTGCCGTGCCGCGTCTGGTTTTTGGCATCACCGATAATCATCAGCTGTGGGTCAATACCACGGTAGCGATACCCGACGAACTGGCCGGGAAGCGCTATCGGGATCTGTTCAGCGGTGAAAGCCGCATTCTGCAAGAGACGCTGGATTTAACGTCAGAAAAGGGATGTGTACTGGTTCTGCTTACCTGCGAATAATCGTGGAGAACGAAAATGGCAAAGGAAACTACGTTTGAAATTCGGGCCGGTCATGGCCAGCAGTTGGGTGCGAATTATGACGGGAAGGGCGTTAACTTCGCGCTGTTCTCCGCGCACGCGGAGCGGGTGGAGCTCTGTCTGTTTGACCCGTCCGGGAAAACAGAAATCGCCCGGCTGGAACTGCCGGAGTATACCCATGAGGTCTGGCACGGCTATGTGCCTGACCTGAAACCCGGTGCGCTGTACGGCTATCGCGTCTACGGCCCCTACGATCCGGAAAACGGTCACCGCTTTAACCCGCATAAGCTGCTTATTGACCCGTATGCCCGTGAACTGGTGGGCGATATCGACTGGAACGACGCCCATTTCGGTTATGAGCTGGGGCATGACGAACTGGATCTTAGCTTCGATACGCGAGACAGCGCGCCGTTCACGCCGAAATGCAAGGTTATCGACCCGAACGCTTTCGACTGGCAGGACAACAACCGGCCAAACGTGCCCTGGCCACATACCGTCATCTATGAGAGCCACGTGAAGGGTTTCACCCAGATGAACCCGGACATCCCGCCCGAGCTGCGCGGGACGTTCGAGGGGATGGGACACAAAGCCTCGGTCGACTACATCAAAAGCCTCGGCATTACCTCGGTGGAGCTGCTACCCGTTCACTGGTTCCCGGACGACCAGCATCTGCTCGACCGTGGCCTGAAGAACTTCTGGGGCTATAACACGCTCGGCTTTTTTGCTCCGGCGTCGCGCTACTATGGCCCGGCGGGGATCCAGGGCTTTCGCGACATGGTGCGCGCCTATCATGACGCGGGCATCGAGGTGATTCTGGACGTGGTCTACAACCACACGGCGGAAGGTAACGAGCTGGGGCCAACGCTTTCATTCAAGGGCATTGATAACTACAGCTACTACCGCACGCTGCCGGACCAGCACCGGTATTACATTAACGACACCGGGACGGGGAACACGGTGAATACCTCCCACCCGCGCGTGCTGCAGATGGTGATGGATTCCTTGCGCTACTGGGCCGAATCCATGCACATTGACGGTTTTCGTTTCGACCTGGGAACGATTCTGGGCCGCGAGCCTGAGGGGTTCGACCCGCGCGGGGGCTTTTTCGACGCCGTTACCCAGGATCCGGTGCTCTCTAAGCTCAAGCTGATTGGCGAGCCCTGGGATATTGGCCCCGGCGGCTATCAGGTCGGTGGCTTCCCGCCAGGCTGGGGAGAGTGGAACGACAAATACCGCGATACCGTGCGCGAGTACTGGAAGGGGGACAACGTCTCGACGGACTTTGCCGCGCGTCTGCTGGGCTCCGGGGATCTGTACGACCTGCGCGGGCGTCGCCCGTGGGCCAGCGTCAACTTTATCACCGCCCATGACGGCTTTACGCTGAATGACCTGGTGTCGTACAACGAGAAGCACAACGCCGACAACGGTGAGGACAATAACGACGGGCATAACGATAACCGGTCGTACAACTATGGCGAAGAAGGGCCGACGGAGAACCCGGACATTATCGCCACCCGCGAACGGCAGAAGCGTAATTTCCTGACCACGCTGCTTTTCTCCCACGGTACGCCGATGCTGCTGGCGGGGGACGAGTTTGGCCGCACGCAGAAGGGTAACAACAACGGCTACTGCCAGGACAGCGAGATCTCATGGATCGACTGGAAGGGGCTGTCCGAAAACGACGCGGCGCTGCGCGAGTTCACCCGCCGGCTCATTGCCCTGCGCGCGCAGCAGCCGTTGCTGCGTCGTGAGAGCTGGCGCGACGGGCTGGAGATCCGCTGGTTCAATGCCGGAGGCGGTCCGCAGCAGGCCGAGCAGTGGGATGAAGGCTCAACGCTCGGGGTCTCCATCAGCAGGCCGGATCTTCAGCAGGAGGACGGCATCTGGCACGACGTGCTGATGCTGTTCAATCCGTTTGAAGGCACCGTGCCGTTCCAGATCCCGCAGTTTGGCGAAGGGGGATGGGTGCTGGAGCTTTCTACGGCGGATGACGCTGCCGCCGGGACAGCGTTCACCGAAACCGTAGAGTACGAGTTGGCCGGACGCAGCATTACCCTGTTCAGACGTCCGTAATTCAGAGTGATGCCGCCGCGCGGGCGGCGGTGTCATACAGGGAGGAGATCGCGCGTAGCAGCTGTGCGGTTTCGCCGATGGATTTCCCGGAAATGCCGCTCTCCGCATGAATCGCGATCAGACACGCTTCGCGCACGTCCCGGTACTTCATGCACAACGCTTTCCCTTCCTCCGTGGTGGAGAAAAAGAGCTCTTTACCCGCTTTCTCGCTCGTCACGTAGCCCGCTTTGACCAGCTTTTTCAGGGCATAGGTCACTACATGCGTATCTTCCACGTTGAGAACAAAGCAGATATCGGCCAGCTTTTTCTTGCGGTCGCGGTGGTTCACATGATGCAGCAGCGAGACGTCAAAAGCGCCCATATCCGGCTCTCCGGCTGCGGCCATGCAGCGCACCATCCACTTGTTAAACGCGTTGCCGGTCATGATCAGCGCGTACTCCAGCTCTGACAGTTCCGCGCAGCGCTCCGACACCAGATGGCGGGAGGAGACGATCCGGCCATCGTTGATATCGTTGCAATCGGGTGAAGCACTCTTTTTCGAGGTCATAACGTTCCTTAGCCAGAAATGTAAACTCGTCGATAAAATAAGAACATTTTATTGATAATTTGTTTACATGTTTTTGAGGTTCAGATATAGCTTTTTAGCGCAGGTTTTGTGAAGCCTGACGAAAAACACAACATCGCTCGCCGCAAATTAAAAAAATAGCCGTCGGCGCGCAACGCTCACTTTCGATAGGGTAAACGTTATGGACGGTACTACGCTGTTGCCGCTGATCGGGATACCGATCGTGGTCATTGGTTTTGCACTGCGCTTCAACCCGCTGCTGGTCGTCGTGGTGGCAGGGCTGGCGACGGGCCTGCTGGTCGGGATGGATTTCGGGATGCTGCTGGAGACCTTTGGCGAGAAGTTCGTCAATAGCCGATCGCTGGCGACCTTCATCCTGATCCTGCCGGTAATTGGTCTGCTGGAATATTACGGGCTTAAAGAGCGCGCCCAGGCCTGGGTGGCGAAGATCGCCAGCGCCACCTCGGCGCGTATTCTGATGCTCTACTTCGTGGCGCGTGAAGGCACCGCCGCGCTGGGGCTGATGTCGCTGGGCGGCCATGCCCAGACGGTACGCCCGCTACTGGCCCCGATGGCCGAAGGGGCAGCGCTTAACGAATACGGCGAACTGCCGCAGCACATTCGCGACAAAATCAAGGCCCATGCCGCGGCGTGCGATAACATCGCGGTCTTCTTTGGGGAAGATATCTTTATCGCCTTCGGTGCGGTGCTTCTGATTGACGCGTTTCTGAAGGAAAACGGGATCGAAGGGATCGAGCCGCTGCACATCGGCCTGTGGGCCATTCCCACCGCCATTGCGGCATTGATTATTCATATGACGCGCCTGCTGCGCCTGGATGCCAGCATCCGCCGCGACGTCATGGCCTGGCGTGCAGAGCAGGGTACGCAGGGGGCCGCGCAATGATGACGCTTATCACCATTAATCGGGTGTATTACCTGATCGGTTTTGTTGTGATGCTGCTGGTTGTCATGACTCTGCGCGACCGCGCTAATCCGAAGCGTTTTACCACCGCGCTGTTCTGGTTTTTATTCGGCGGGATCTTCCTGTTCGGTGACCTGATGGTTCAGGAGTTGGGCAAATCGCTGGCGTACCGGATCGTTGGCGGTTGCGTTATCGCTATCGCGCTGCTGGCGGGTTTTGGCCTGGTCGGGAAAGGCCACTATAAAATGGCCTCCGACGAGGAGCGCATTGCCTCGTCAAACCGCCTTAAAAACTGGCTGTTCCTGCCCGCGCTGATGATCCCGGTGGTGACGGTAATCGGGACGCTGTTTCTGAAGGGGGTGTCGATTGGCGGTGTTTACCTTCTCGACCAGAAACAGCTCACTCTGGCGGCGCTGTGCGTGGCCTGCGTTGCGGCGATCCTCACCGGCTGGTGGCTGACCAAAGGCACGCCGCTGCACGCCATTCGCCAGTCACGTCGTCTTGTCGATACCATCGGCTGGGCGGTGATCCTGCCGCAGATGCTGGCCATGCTCGGCGGCGTGTTCGTGACGGCCAATACCGGTGATTCGGTGCAGAAGGTGGTGGGCCTGTTCGTGAACCCGGACAGCCGCTTCATGCTGGTGGTCATTTACTGCGTGGGGATGGCGCTGTTTACCATGATCATGGGTAACGCCTTTGCGGCCTTCCCGGTGCTGAGCGCGGGGATCGCCTTGCCGTTCCTGATTAACGTGCATCACGGCAACCCGGCGCCGCTGCTGGCGATCGGCATGTACGCGGGCTACTGCGGCACGCTGATGACGCCGATGGCCGCGAACTTCAATATCGTTCCCGCCGCGCTGCTGGAGCTGAAAGACAAATATCAGGTGATCAAGATCCAGATCCCGACCGCGTTAACCCTGCTGGTGGTGAACGTGTTCCTCATGTATTTCCTCGTGTTTCGCTAAGGAGCTGTTATGGAATTGACGCAACATCAGGCTGACGCGTTTGCCCGCATGCCTTTAACCTATTTGCGCCAGGAATACCCGAACCACATCATGCATCTGCTGAATGATGACGGTGACGTTCTGCCGCCTCGCGAGCTGCACCCGATTTTCTACGGCTGTTTCGACTGGCACTCGGCGGTGCACGGCTACTGGCTGCTGCTGCGCTGCGTGCGCCTCTATCCTGATCTACCGTGTCGGAATGACATCGTCGCGCTTTTCGACGAGCACCTGACCGACGAGAACGTGGCGAAGGAGCTGGCCTATTTCACCGCGCCGTTCCGCGCCTCGTTTGAGCGGCCGTATGGCTACGGATGGCTGCTGGCGCTGGCCCAGGAGCTGAAACAATCTTCGCTGCCGCAGGCCACAGGCTGGTACCAGACGCTGGAGCCGCTCACCCAGGATATTCTCAACCGGCTGGTGGATTACCTCAGCAAGCTCACTTATCCGATCCGCGTCGGAACGCACTACAACACGGCGTTTGCCCTCGCGCTGGGGCTGGATTACGCCCGATCCGTGGAAGATAGCGCGCTTGAGCAGGCGATTGTGACGGCGGCGGAGCGGTTTTATCTCGCCGACACGCGCTACCCGGCCCATTACGAGCCGGGTGGCGATGAGTACATCTCTGGTGCGCTGACGGAAGCGCTGCTGATGAGCAAGGTCGCAGAGAATTTCCCGGCCTGGTTTGACGCGTTTCTGCCGGATATCGGCTCCATTGCGGCGCTGATGAACCCGGCGGAAGTGAGCGACCGTACCGACCCGAAAATTGCTCATCTGGATGGGTTAAACCTCAGCCGCGCCTGGTGTATGAAGCATATTGCCAGGGCGCTTCCGGCAAACCACCCGGCCCAGCAGGCCTTGCGTGATGCCGTGGCGAAACACCTGGCGGCAAGCGTCGGGCACGTGGTGGGCAGCCACTACAGCGGCGGGCACTGGCTGGCGAGCTTTGCGCTACTGGCGCTGGAATAAACAAATACGCCGTCTTTCCTGCCGGGTGGCGCTGCGCTTATTTGCCCTACATTGTGAAATGCACAATTCCTGTAGGCCCGCGCAAGCGTAGCGCCGCCTTAATTTTTTTGATTTTTAATGCGGTTAATACCTTAGTCGGATATTTTTCCGTCATTTCTCTGTAAACAGATATCTTTTTTACCATCGCAAAGGTGTACGATATGCGGCCATATACCCACATGAAATAGGTGGTTAATATGGCTGTTATACCTTTGTTACCCAAAGAAGGAATCGCTCTTGTGTTGGCAAACATGAGGATTGCAAGAGCGCATGGTATGAGCAGAAACATGGCTATCCCTACAACCTATCTGGTTTTATCAAAAAGTAAGAAATAAGGGACCGTGGGATTACAAGCAAGGACACCCGGAGTTAGCAAATTTTGGGAACTTCAATTATGGTTCGGCTGGCTATGCTGCCGGGATACCATCAGAAACGCTATTGATGGGTGCTGGATGGGCGCAGGAAAGAGCTAAAACCTCCAAAAAGAAATGGGGGCACTGGTATCAAAAACCGCCTTATGGGGATGATCCACACGATCAGTTTTGGATAAGGCAAAGTATAGAATATGCAAAGAAATACGGTTATTAAACGGCTCCATTGCTTACTCACAACGATTCTGTTGCTCGTTGTTTGTGGGTTTCTGACATATCAATACTATTTTAATGCATCTCCTCACGATAGCTTTGTCAGCAAACAGAAACTCTCTGATACCGTCACACTGTACATAACTAAGTATGATGATGGAGACGCTACGGTGTCGGATGTTTACCGCTTCTATTTAGATAAAGACAACAGCGGGAACATTATGAAAGCCCTTGAAGAACGATCACCCTTCCTGGAAGCCGATACAAGCAATGTCACAGCTTCAGCTTATGGGAACACGGTAAATGTAAAAATCACGGGCAAGGTTTATTCATTCACTAATACTGATCTGTTCTATGCCGATGGTGTAGCGATCATGCCTGTAATTAATCTCATAGCCAATGGAATAAGAAATTAATTAACATAAGGAGTTTTAAAAATGGCTGTACCAGTACACCTCTTTTTGAAAGACGATGGCGGAGCAATGATCCGTGGTGGTTCTGATGTTGCAAACCGTGAAGGAAGCATAGAGCTTAGAGATCTGATCCATAACCTGAGCATTCCAACAGATGAGGCAACAGGTAAACTTACAGGTACAAGGCAACATTCAGCCTTCAGTTTAACAAAGGCAATTGACTCATCTTCACCCTATCTATACAAAGCAGTGGCTACAGGTCAGACGCTTCAAAGTGCCGAATTAAAGTTCTATCACATCAATGATGCTGGTCAGGAAGTGGAATACTTCAACATCCTGATGGAAGGCGTGAAAGTCATTTCAATAACTCCAATAATGCATGATACAAGAGATTGTCCCGGTACTGGTCACATGGAAAATGTATCTTTACGATATGCAAAAATCACATGGAAAATTCTGGACGGAAATATACAGTACACTGATGCGTGGAACGAACGTCCTACAGCGTAGTTGTTATAAACAAGCAGCGCCGAGAGGCGCTGCACAGCGTTACGCTGATGCCCGCACCCCAGGGCGCAGCCTGCTCAGGCTAAACAAAACCGACCCCGTCGAGGCGATGACGGCGATCCACAGTGCCAGATGCACGGCCCGATCGTGGTCTGATCCGGTCGTCGCAAGTAGCACCCCCACCGCGGCGGCCCCCAGACATTGCCCGAACGTCCTGACGATAGACAACACGCCGGAGGCATAGCTGGCGTATTCCCGCGCTACGTTAGCGAGCATCTCCCGGTTATTGGGACTCTGGAAGCAGCCAAACCCAATCCCGCAAACCAGACTGCGCAGGCAGATATTCCATACGGACGGATTTTCCGGCAACGTCGCCAGCAGGACCAGCCCACCGACAAAAATCATCAGCCCGATAGTCGAGATCAGCGGCGCGGAAAGGGTATCTGC
This sequence comes from Astraeus odoratus, assembly GCA_016618355.2. NCBI lineage: Eukaryota > Fungi > Basidiomycota > Agaricomycetes > Boletales > Astraeaceae > Astraeus > Astraeus odoratus. The sequence goes on along the minus strand of JADGIP010000043.1, from coordinate 5,345 downwards.
CCAGCGCCCCGCGTGCGGTGCGATCAGCACAATGCCCATTGGCCACGGGGTGAACAGCAGCGCCGAAACCACCGGGCTGTAGCCATACACGCTCTGAAACAGGAACGGCAGCGCGACAAAGGTGATGCCCTGGCTGACAAACGAGGCCAGCGAGGTCAGGGCGGCGAGGGTGAAGCGTCCGTTTCTGAACATAACGGGCGGCAGTATGGGACTGCGCGCGCGCCGAATACGCCAGACGAAGGCGATAGCGCTGACCAGCGTGAGAAGCCCCCAGCCTGCGGCTGCCGGGTTAATGCCTTGCGTGATGTGCTGAAGGCTGTCGGCCAGCATGATTGCAGAACCTAACAGCACGGCGGAGAGCGCGGCGCCCGGCGCATCAAAGGGGGAGCGGTCAACGTCCGACTGGCGCGGCAACGCCCGCCATGCCAGCAACAGGGCAATACTGCCCGGAACAAGGTTAATGGCGAACAGCCACTGCCAACTCAGCGCGTCCAGTATCGTCCCGCCCAGCACGGGGGCAATTGCCGTGCTGGCGGCAATAAGCAGGGCGTGCAGCCCCAGAATGCGGCCAAGCAGTCGCCCCGGAAAAACGGAACGCAGGATCGCCGGGGCGATACTCAGCGTAGCCGCGCCGCCGATGCCCTGCAGAATACGCATCCCGATCAGCATGTCGGGCGTTTTCGCCAGCGCGCAGCCGAGCGAGGTGAGCGTAAAGGTGGCAAGCCCGGCAAGAAAAACCGGTCGAAAGCCCACGCGCGCCGCCAGCGCCGCGAAGATGGCCAGCGTCATTGCCGCCGATAGTAGATAACCGTTGGCAAACCACACCGCAACGTTCGCGGGGACCTGCATCGCCCTTGCCATGGAGGGCAGCGCGATGTTGATCATGGTGCCGTCAAAGACGCCCATCAGCGTGGTGGTCATGACGGCGGCCATCACCCGGGCGCGTTCATGACCGGGTAAGCCTTCATCGCCGGGCTGGTTTGAAAAGAGCGTCATCGTCGTTACTCCGCATAAGAATAGTGATGACGAAACTATAATCATGGGGTATACAGGGCGGAAGACGCAGCGCTTGCACTTTATCGTTGCATATAACGCCTTATCTGAGGAGCCATCGTGTCCGATCCTGACTTTAACCTTCTGGTTGCGCTCGACGTTCTGCTGGCCGAAGCCAGCGTGGCTGGCGCGGCGCGGCGCTTAAACCTGAGCACCTCGGCCATGAGCCGTACCCTGAGCAGGCTGCGGGAGGTGACAGGCGATCCTATCCTGGTGCGGGCCGGTCGGCAGATGGTGCTGACGCCCTGGGCCGAAGCCACCCGGGATCGGGCCAGAAGCGCCGTGCATGAGGCAAGGGCAGTACTGCAACCCTCCACGGAAACGCTGAATGTTGAGCGTATGGAGCGCCTGTTCACCATCCGAGCCAACGACGGCTTTGTGGTGGCGTTTGGGCCACTGCTCATTGCCGCAGTGGCGGCGGTGGCGCCCGACGTCTGCATTCGCTTTTCGCCGAAACCTGAGAAAACGTCGCGCTATCTGCGAGAGGGGCTGGTTGACCTGGAGATCGGCGTGCAGAGCAATATGGGTCCTGAAATTCGTCTGCAACGGCTCTTTCAGGACCGGTTTGTTGGCGCGGTGCGCCAGGGGCATCCGCTGGCCTCGCTGTCGTCAGTCAGCCTGGAGGATTATGTCGCCTGGGGGCACGTGGTGGCCTCGCCCGACGGCTCGTTACACGGATTTGTCGATGAGGCGCTGGCGGAACGCGGGATGAAGCGCAAAATTGCCAGCGTGGTGCCAGGGTTCCCGACGGCGTTATCGGTGGCGATGGTCTCCGATCTCGTTGCCATGGTGCCGGCGCTCTATCTGCTCAATCAGCCGATGACCGAGCGCGTGCACGTCTTTGAACTGCCGTTTAAAACCCGGAGCATTACGGTGTCACAGATGTGGCATCCGCGCATGGAAAAGGACCCGGCGCATCGCTGGCTCAGAGAAAAGGTGCTGGAGGTGTGCCGCGCTGTACGCTGACGGCTCAGGCCACTTTTTTTCGGCACGGAGAGAATGAAGCGCGTCGATACCGCATCCGATTCAACGCGAACGTTCGTTCTAATTTTGTGATGTGCGTCAGGTTTTAGTGTTCAGTCATATTACCTTTTACTCGATGAGCGATTGCTTAATACCTCTCCGACAACAGGAGCAGCGGTAAATGCGTTTGGCCAGCCAGCGTAAAACGCGGCTTGGGTAACGATCTCCCCAGCTTCCTCAGCAGAAAGTCCATTATCCATCGCTCTGTTGAGGTGATAGCCAATCTGCGCGCTCTGTCCAGATGCGATTAACGCGCTGACCGTAATCAGGCTTCTGTCGCGGGGTTTCAGCGCGGGTCTTTGCCAGAGATCCAGGAACAGTGGGTCAGCAGTAAATTTAACCAGGCCTGGAGATATTGGGCCTACATTTTTTTCCACTGTCTCTGAACGCTGCTTTTCTGCTTCCTGATTGAGAGGAAGCAGGTCCGGAGAAGCTTCAGGAAGTGCATCTGCCGTGACGCCACGAGTTTCAAATACTGCTTTGGTCACGCTGACGGCTGACATTGCATTTGGCCAACCTGAGTAGAACGCCAGATGGGTAATGATTTCTGATAATTCCGCTGGCGTAACGCCGCTATCGAGAGCGACGTCAATATAGTGCTTAAGCTCGGCAGGCTGGTTACGGGCAATCAGCATGGCGACGGTCACCATACTACGATCTCTGGGCGAGAGGGCATCGCGTGTCCACAGATCTTCAGTAATCGCTTCTCGACCAAAGCGCGCAAGAGCCGGTGAGACAGAACGAATATCAGCTTCAGGAATCGCTGAAGGTTCAATTTTCATCATCGCTTTACCTCTTGTTTCCTCAGCAGTAGCAAAATCAGAAATAACAAGCGACATGGCCGCCGCTGCAATTACGCTTTTCATGTTAATCCTCACTGGTCAACGGTGCGGATCCTGTTTGATTCCGCCTTTGTTACGAAGAAATACCGGTTTTACCGGGATAGCGTCCTTCCTGGCGCTCATATGCGCCGTTTGCCTGAGATAGTCCAGGAAGTGCGGCGTTTGTCGGTGCAGTTGATAATCCTCCTCACTGGCGTAAATCTCATAGAAATACCAGCGGTTCGGACTCTGTGAGTCTGTAGCGGCATACATGGCTAACACGCCTTTCTCTACTTTGAGCGACTCGGCCATTTCAGGAAGGACGATGTTTTTAAATTCGGTCTGAAATTCAGGCTTTACCTCGACGATCACCAGATTATTAATGGTTCGCTCATTCGGTATGATGTGTTTGTCGCCCAGAAACTGTGGCTCCAGAGTGATTTTATTTTTCCGATCGATAATGTCAGGTGCCCGGGCAGCGAATGCCTTGTATGGTTCGGCATTCAGATGTTTGCGGTAAGCACTCTCGTTTTCATAGAGTTCGACCATGAATGCCTTACGTGGATTGTCGCTTCGTTGCAGGGCGTACATCGCCAGCGTACCTGCTTCATGATCAACCGAAGCGGAAATCGTCTGTCTGGCTACGTCTGCAAACTCTTTGTCCCGATCGGGTCTGACGCCGAGCTCAAAGATATTCATCACTACCTTATCCGGTGCGTCCGGTTTTGTTGCAAAGACAGAGGTGCTTATTAGCATGCAAATTAAAAGCATAAGGGGCTTTTTCACGTTGATCCTTTTACTGAAATGACTGTTTGCTACCGCGTCCAGACCTGCTTAACGTCTTTCGTTTGCGGCGTGTTTTGCGCCATAATCCCCGTCAGAACGTGCGGCTGGTAGGTTTCTTCCAGAAACCGGATTTCCTCAAGGCTCAGTTGAAGATTTACGGCGTTTACCGCGCCATCAACGTGATCTTTTTTTGTGGCCCCTACGACAGGTGACGTGACCTTTGTCAGCAGCCAGGCGAGTGAGATTTCCGTCATGGACACCTGATGTCGTTCAGCAAGTTCGGTGACGCGCTCGATAATGATCCGATCCTGTTCAGCCGTGCTGTCATATTTCCCGCGCGCATAATCATCCTCCGTGGCTCGCCGCGTGTGGCCTTCTTTCCGGGCGAGACGACCGCTGGCCAGCGCGCTATAGGGGGTCATGGCGATATCATCTTCAGCGCACAGACCGAAGAGCTCTCGTTCATCTTCACGCATAATCAAGTTGTAGTGGCTTTGCACGGAAACAAAGGGCGTTAGCCCTTCGCGTTCGGCAAGGGCGTTCGCTTTCGCCAGCTGCCAGGCATAGCAATTGGAAATACCAATAGCGCGCACTTTGCCCGCAGTAACGGCGGCATGAAGCGCTTCAAGCACCTCGATAACGGGCGTGTTGTAATCCCAGATGTGGTAGATGTAGAGGTCGATGTAGTCCATCCCCAGATTCTGCAGACTCTGGTCGAGCGATCGGGCTATTGCCTCTTTTCCGCCGATCCCCGCGGCAATTTGCGCGGCGGTTCGTGGCAGAAACTTGGTGGCCAGCACCACGTCCTCGCGTTTTGCCATCTCCCGCAGCGCCCGGCCAACGTATCGCTCGCTAGAGCCGTTCTGATAGGCGATGGCGGTATCGTAAAAATTGATACCCTTTTCGAGACCGTAGCGGATGATGTTCCGGCTTGCTGTTTCGTCCAGCGTCCAGCGATGCTGGCCCGTTAACGGGTCTCCAAACCCCATACATCCCATACAGATGCGGGAGACCAGTAAGTCACTTTTACCGAGCCGGGTATACTGCATCGTTATTCTCCCTCTGGATTATTCACGACGGAATTGAGCAGATCGACAAGCCTTGAAGCGTGTTCCCGGGCAAGCGTTTTTTGCTGCGCGATTTTGTCGGCATCCCGGTCGGCATAGCTGATACCGCAGGTATAAACCGGCGCCAGCAGCTCAAGATTGCACAGTCTTGCCGTGGTCTCGAACGGAATAAGATACTCTTCAATGGCATGGCCAAAGAAACCGTCAGCGGTATAGAGCGCCTGTGGCGCCCCTGTAGTGAAGGAGAGGATTAGCTTTTTACCGCCCAGTTTCGCCGTTGAGCCATGCGCGAAGCCGTGGACAAAGACCTCGTCCAGCCATTGTTTCATTAACCCGGGCAGCCCATACCAGGAAAAAGGAAACTGCCAGACAATCACATCGGCCCTGAGCAGGCTTTCCTGCTCCGAAGCGATATTGAATTTGCCGTCCGGATAGAGCCAGTCCAGACGACGAATTTCAGCATCGGGAAGGGCGGTCGCCACTTCATCAAGGATAGTGGCGTTAGCGACGGAATGGTTCAGCTCAGGATGACCTGAAATAACAAGGATATTTTTCATTTCAATACGTTAAAGAGGTTGGTGAATTTTTAACCCAG
>JADGIP010000042.1:0-62734 GCA_016618355.2 Astraeus odoratus | reverse complement strand
GGCGCGCTGTCCAAAGGTCAGCTGAAAGAGTTCCTGGACGCTAACCTGGCGTAAGGTTTCTCCGCTGTGCGTCCAGAGCCCCCGGCTAAATGATGTGGAACTCTGGACGCCCGGCTGAAGTCGTGCTAAGTTAGCTATGACTTCGTTTTAAACATATCTATTGTTTGAATCTTGTTTTACCCGATACTTCCCTTTGTTGACATGAACAATGCGTGAAGTGGCTAAATTCCGGGCTTGTCACTCAATCCGTCTTGTCGTTTCAGTTCTGCGTTCTTTCCCTGTGACCAGACAGCGAACAGACATGAGGTGATGGCCGCTAAACAGGCATGGATGACCCTGCCATACCATTCACAACATTAAGTTCGAGAATCACTCCGAGTTTAAGAACCCACACCATTATGAATCTTACCGAATTAAAGAATACGCCGGTTTCTGAGCTGATCACTCTCGGCGAAAATATGGGACTGGAAAACCAGGCTCGTATGCGCAAGCAGGACATCATTTTCGCCATCCTGAAGCAGCACGCTAAGAGTGGCGAAGATATCTTTGGCGACGGTGTGCTGGAGATATTGCAAGACGGATTTGGTTTCCTCCGCTCTGCAGACAGCTCCTACCTCGCCGGCCCTGACGACATCTACGTATCCCCCAGCCAAATCCGCCGTTTCAACCTCCGCACTGGTGACACCATTTCAGGTAAGATTCGTCCTCCTAAAGAGGGTGAACGCTACTTTGCGCTGTTGAAAGTCAATGAAGTTAACTTCGATAAACCAGAAAACTCGCGTAACAAGATCCTCTTTGAGAACTTAACGCCTCTGCACGCGAACTCTCGCCTGCGCATGGAGCGTGGTAACGGTTCTACCGAAGACTTAACCGCGCGCGTCCTGGATCTGGCATCGCCAATCGGTCGCGGCCAGCGTGGTCTGATTGTGGCCCCGCCGAAAGCGGGTAAAACCATGCTGCTGCAGAACATCGCGCAGAGCATTGCCTACAACCACCCAGACTGCGTGCTGATGGTGCTGCTGATTGACGAACGTCCGGAAGAAGTGACCGAGATGCAGCGTCTGGTTAAAGGTGAAGTGGTTGCTTCTACCTTCGACGAGCCAGCATCTCGCCACGTTCAGGTTGCGGAAATGGTTATCGAGAAGGCGAAACGCCTGGTTGAGCACAAGAAAGACGTGATCATCCTGCTTGACTCCATTACCCGTCTGGCGCGTGCCTACAACACCGTGGTGCCAGCTTCCGGTAAAGTGTTGACCGGTGGTGTGGACGCTAACGCCCTGCACCGTCCAAAACGCTTCTTCGGTGCGGCACGTAACGTGGAAGAGGGCGGCAGCCTGACCATCATCGCAACGGCGCTGATCGATACCGGCTCCAAAATGGACGAGGTTATCTACGAAGAGTTTAAAGGTACAGGTAACATGGAACTGCACCTCTCTCGTAAAATCGCAGAAAAACGCGTCTTCCCGGCTATCGATTACAACCGTTCCGGTACCCGTAAGGAAGAGCTGCTCACCACGCAGGAAGAGCTGCAGAAAATGTGGATCCTGCGCAAAATCATCCATCCAATGGGTGAAATTGACGCGATGGAGTTCCTCATTAACAAACTGGCGATGACCAAAACCAACGACGATTTCTTCGACATGATGAAGCGCTCGTAACGCAAATAAAGCCAGCGAACGCCACGTTATTACGTGGCGTTTTTCTTTTATGGACTATACGCTAGTATCGCCTACTCCCAATTTTGACCGGTCAGTGCGACAATAAGACCGTTTGTACAGTCAAAGTAATAATTGTTTGAAAAATATACAAAGGGAGTTGTAGGAAGCCATCTTTATTACTTCTGAGGTAATGGCTTCATGGTTATACTTCCGGGACTAACATTTGTTGAGAGCAATCCATTGTGAATCTATTCACCGCCGTTACTGAACTGATCAGCATTTTTTTATTCACAACCTGTTTTTTGTTCATCGCGCGCAAGGTGGCAAAAAGAATAGGGTTAGTGGATAAACCCAATTTTCGTAAACGCCATCAGGGGCTTATTCCGTTAGTTGGCGGGATTTCTGTATATGCAGGGATTTGTTTCACGTTTGGTATTGCTGATTATTATATTCCGCATGCCGCCCTCTACATTGCCTGTGCCGGCGTCCTGGTATTAATCGGGGCCCTGGATGACCGCTTCGATATCGCGGTAAAGATACGTGCCACCGTTCAGGCGGCCATTGGCGTGATTATGATGGTAGTCGGCGGGCTGTATCTGAGAAGCCTTGGCTATGTGTTTGGCCCCTGGGAATTAGTTCTGGGTCCCTTTGGCTTCTTCCTGACGCTTTTTGCCGTCTGGGCGGCGATTAATGCTTTCAATATGGTTGATGGTATCGACGGTCTGCTCGGTGGCTTGTCATCCGTATCGTTCGCCGCCATCGGCATTATTTTGTGGTTTGATGGTCAGTACAGCCTGGCAATGTGGTGTTTTGCCATGATTGCCGCCATCTTGCCTTATATCCTCTTAAACCTTGGCGCGCTGGGTCGTCGCTATAAAGTGTTTATGGGGGATGCGGGCAGTACGCTAATCGGTTTTACCGTTATCTGGATTTTGCTGGAAACCACACAAGGTCAAACTCACCCAATCAGCCCGGTAACCGCCCTGTGGATTATCGCCATTCCGTTAATGGATATGGTGGCGATTATGTACCGCCGTCTGCGTAAAGGGATGAGTCCTTTCTCTCCCGATCGTCAGCATATTCATCACCTCATCATGCGTGCCGGTTTTACTTCACGTCAGGCGTTTGTCCTGATTACTCTGGCCGCCGCGATTTTGGCCGCAATTGGTGTAGCTGCAGAATATTCTCATGTTATTCCTGAATGGGTAATGTTGGTATTATTCTTGCTAGCATTTTTCCTGTACGGCTACTGCATTAAGCGCGCATGGAAGGTGGCACGGTTCATTAAACGTCTTAAGCGCAGGATGCGTCGTAACAGTGCCAAAAACACAACATTAACTAAGTAAAACCGGGACTATGATGACTCAACCGTTGGCGGGAGCGAAATCAGTGGTAACAGAGAATGAACTGGACATTCGGGGTTTGTTTCGCGTGTTATGGGCAGGCAAACTTTGGATTGTGGGGATCGCGCTGGGGTTTGCATTGTTAGCGCTAGCCTACACGTTCTTTGCAAAACAGGAGTGGAGCGCCACGGCAATCACGGACAGACCCACGGTTAACATGCTCGGGGGGTACTACTCCCAGCAGCAGTTCCTGCGAAACCTGGATATTAAAGCCAGCCTTGCCACCCCGGACCAGGCTTCCGTAATGGATGAGGCCTACAAAGAGTTTGTGATGCAGCTGGCCTCGTGGGATACGCGCCGCGATTTCTGGTCCCAGACGGATTACTACAAGCAGCGTCGGGTTGATAACACCAAAGCCGATGCCGCGCTGCTGGACGATCTGATTAACAATATTCAGTTTATGCCGGGCGACGTGCTGCGTAACGTCAACGACAGCGTCAAGCTGATTGCCGAAACCGCGCCGGATGCAAACAACCTGTTGCGCCAGTACGTCGCGTTTGCAAGCCAGCGTGCCGCAAGCCATCTGAATGAAGAGCTTAAAGGCGCCTGGGCAGCCCGCACTATCCAGATGAAGGCGCAGGTCAAACGTCAGGAAGAGGTGGCAAACGCCATTTTTGCGCGCCGCGTGCATAATATTCAGCAGGCGCTGAAAATTGCGGAGCAGCACAACATTTCCCGCACTGAGACGGATGTTCCGGCTGATGAATTGCCTGATTCTGAAATGTTCCTTCTTGGTCGCCCAATGCTGCAGGCGCGTCTGGAAAACCTGCAGGCCGTTGGGCCTGATTTTGATCTCGACTACGATCAAAACCGCGCGATGCTTAACACGCTTAATGTCGGTCCCTCCCTGGACCCGCGTTTTCAGACCTATCGTTATTTGAGAACGCCTGAAGAACCTGTAAAACGCGATAGTCCGCGTCGTGCATTCCTGATGATCATGTGGGGGATTGTGGGCGCACTGACGGGCGCTGGCGTGGCGTTAACGCGTCGTCGCACAAACTAAGATCGCCGTCTACGATGAAGGCTGCGGCCTTCATCGCCTAATCGAAGAGAATCGATGTGAAAGTACTTACCGTATTTGGCACCAGGCCGGAGGCCATTAAGATGGCGCCTCTGGTTCATGCGCTGGCCAGCGATCCTGATATTGAAGCGAAGGTTTGCGTCACGGCTCAGCACCGTGAGATGCTCGATCAGGTCCTAACCCTCTTTTCCATCGTCCCGGATTACGACCTCAATATTATGAAGCCAGGACAAGGGTTGACAGAAATAACCTGCCGGATTCTGCAAGAGCTCAAGCCGATCCTGGAGTCATTCAAGCCCGACGTCGTGCTGGTGCACGGGGATACCACGACGACGATGGCAACGAGCCTGGCCGCATTTTACCAGCGTATTCCCGTCGGCCATGTTGAAGCGGGTCTGCGCACCGGCAATCTTTATTCTCCATGGCCGGAAGAGGCCAACCGTACGCTTACCGGGCATCTGGCGATGTACCACTTTGCGCCAACCGAGAACTCTCGCCAGAATCTGCTGCGTGAAAATGTCGCCGATAACAAGATCTTTGTGACCGGCAATACGGTCATTGACGCGTTGATTTGGGTACGCGACCGCGTGCTGGCAAACAGCGATCTGCAGAAAGAACTCGCTGCCCGCTATCCTTTCCTGAATAACGGCAAAAAAACCATTCTGGTCACTGGCCACCGTCGCGAAAGCTTTGGTCGGGGCTTTGAGCAGATCTGTCACGCGCTGGCTGAAATCGCCGCGCAGAACGACGATGTGCAAATTGTCTATCCGGTACACCTTAACCCTAACGTCAGCGAGCCGGTCAACCGCATCCTGGGCCACGTCGAAAACGTCCTGCTGATTGAACCGCAGGACTACATGCCGTTTGTCTGGCTGATGAACCACGCCTGGCTGATCCTCACCGATTCCGGTGGGATTCAGGAAGAAGCGCCCTCTCTTGGCAAGCCGGTGCTGGTGATGCGTGAAACCACTGAACGTCCGGAAGCGGTTAAAGCCGGGACCGTGCGTCTTGTCGGCACCAACGCACAGCTCATCGTCGAAGAGGTCACGCGCCTACTGCACGACGATGAAGCGTATCAGGCGATGAGCCGGGCCCACAATCCCTACGGAGACGGGCAGGCTTGTGGCCGTATTTTGCAAGCACTTAAACACAATCGGGTATCGCTATGAGTTTTACTACCATCTCTGTCATTGGTCTTGGCTACATTGGCTTGCCTACTGCGGCGGCATTCGCCTCCCGTCAAAAGCAGGTTGTTGGTGTGGATATCAACGCACGTGCGGTAGAAACCATTAATCGTGGCGAAATTCATATTGTGGAGCCCGATCTTGACCGCGTGGTGAAAGAGGCGGTTGATGGCGGCTTCCTGCGCGCCAGCACGACGCCAGTGGAAGCGGATGCCTACCTGATAGCCGTTCCAACGCCCTTTAAAGGCGACCACGAGCCCGATATGGTCTACGTCGAGGCGGCGGCAAAATCTATTGCCCCCGTGCTGAAGAAAGGGGCGCTGGTAATTCTGGAGTCGACTTCTCCCGTCGGCGCTACCGAGCAGATGGCGCAGTGGCTGGCCGATGCGCGTCCTGATTTACGCTTCCCGCATCAGGCCGGTGAGCAGGCGGATATCAACATCGCCTACTGCCCGGAGCGCGTGCTGCCGGGGCAGGTGATGGTCGAACTGATTAAAAACGACCGGGTGATAGGCGGCATGACGCCGGTCTGTTCTGAACGCGCCAGCGCGCTGTACAAGATTTTCCTGGAAGGCGAATGCGTGGTAACCAACTCCCGCACCGCCGAGATGTGCAAGCTGACGGAAAACAGCTTCCGTGACGTTAACATCGCCTTCGCAAACGAACTGTCGCTGATCTGTGCCGATCAGGGGATTAACGTCTGGGAGTTAATCCGCCTGGCGAATCGCCATCCGCGCGTCAACATTCTCCAGCCTGGCCCAGGGGTGGGCGGTCACTGTATCGCCGTCGATCCGTGGTTTATCGTGGCGCAGAACCCGGCGCAGGCGCGCCTGATTCGCACCGCGCGTGAAGTGAACGATAGCAAACCTCACTGGGTGCTCAACCAGGTTAAAGCGACGGTAGCGGATTGTCTGGCAGAGAGCGGCAAGCGCGCCAGCGAGCTGAAAATTGCCTGCTTTGGTCTGGCATTTAAACCCAATATTGACGATCTGCGCGAAAGCCCGGCGATGGAAATTGCTGAGATGATTGCCGAATGGCACAAGGGCGAAACGCTGGTGGTCGAGCCAAATGTTCATGAACTGCCGGCAAAACTGGCGGGGCACTGCACGCTGACGGCACTCAATGACGCGCTGGCGACGGCGGACGTGCTGGTGCTGCTGGTGGACCATAAAGAGTTTAAAGCCACGCCTGGTGACGCGGTGCGTCAACAGTATGTGGTTGATACCAAAGGCGTCTGGCGTTGAGTGCACTCCACGGCGTGCTGGAATCCCTTGAGTGGGAAAGCGCATTTTTTGCCCGCCCCTCGGCGATAGTCCGCTGGCGCGAGAATGCGCCCGCCCTGCAGGAAGTGGACTTCAGCGCCTGGCAGCGCGTGCAGGCTAAGATCCCGGCGGACCGTGCCGACCTGCTTGACGCGCTCCAGCAACACGGTTTTCAACTGGTTGAAGGCGAGGTAGACCTTTCCATCACCCTCACCCGACACGATGCGTCCGGCGCGGAAATTGCAACGGAACAGGACATTCCTGTGCTGCGCCAGATGGCGGCCCGAGCGTTTGCGCAGAGCCGCTTTCGCTCGCCCTGGTATGCGCCTGACGATAGCGGACGTTTCTATGCCCAGTGGGTAGAGAATGCGGTCAAAGGTACCTTTGACCACGTCTGCCTGATTTTCCGTGCAGCGAACGGCCAGATCCAGGGATTTGTCTCGCTGCGCAAGCTTAACGAGCGCGAGGCGCGTATTGGCTTATTAGCCGGGCGCGGCATGGGGGAGAAACTCATGCAGGCGGCGCTGCACTGGGCGCAGCTGCAGCAGGTTGAGACGCTGCGGGTGGCGACCCAGGTGGGCAACACCGCCGCGCTTAAACGTTATATTGCGAGTGGTGCCAACATCGACGCCACCGCCTACTGGTTATACAGGTGACAAGATGATTCCATTTAACGCACCACCCGTCGTGGGAACCGAGCTCGACTATATGCAGTCTGCCATGGGCAGCGGCAAACTCTGCGGTGACGGCGGTTTTACCCGTCGCTGTCAGCAGTGGATGGAGCAGCGTTTTCGCAGTGCTAAAGTGCTGCTGACCCCGTCCTGCACGGCATCGCTGGAAATGGCGGCCCTGCTGCTGGATATCCAGCCCGGTGATGAAGTGATCATGCCGAGCTATACCTTCGTATCTACCGCGAATGCATTTGTCCTGCGCGGAGCGAAAATCGTCTTTGTGGATATCCGCCCGGACACCATGAACATTGATGAGACGCTGATTGAAGCGGCGATTACCGATAAAACGCGCGCGATTGTGCCGGTTCACTACGCGGGCGTGGCCTGTGAAATGGACACCATCATGGCAATCGCCAAAAAGCACAACCTGTTTGTGGTAGAAGATGCCGCGCAGGGCGTGATGTCCACCTACAAGGGGCGCGCGCTGGGCACTATCGGCCACATCGGCTGCTTTAGCTTCCACGAAACGAAAAACTACACTGCCGGCGGTGAGGGCGGTGCGACGCTGATTAACGATCGTGCCCTGGTTGAGCGTGCGGAAGTGATCCGTGAAAAAGGCACCAACCGCAGCCAATTCTTCCGCGGTCAGGTTGATAAGTACACCTGGCGCGATATCGGTTCAAGCTATCTGATGGCCGACCTGCAGGCAGCGTACCTGTGGGCACAGCTGGAAGCGGCAGAGCGAATTAATCTCCAGCGCCTGTCCCTGTGGCAAACCTATTACGATGCGCTTGAGCCGCTGGCAAAAGCCGGACGTATTGAGCTGCCAACCATTCCGGCCGATTGCGTTCACAACGCCCACATGTTTTACATCAAGCTGCGCGATAACGACGATCGCAGCCAGCTCATCGCCTGGCTGAAAGAAGCCGAAATTATGGCGGTCTTCCACTATATTCCGCTGCACTCCAGTCCGGCGGGCGAAGCGTTTGGGATGTTCGCAGGTGAAGACCGTTACACCACGAAAGAAAGTGAGCGTTTGCTTCGCCTGCCACTGTTCTTCAACCTCGCGCCAGTTAACCAGCGTACGGTGATCAATACCCTTCTGAGCTATTTCGGCTGATATGTCTCTGGCAAAAGCATCGGTGTGGACCGCCGCGTCCACGCTTGTAAAAATTGGTGCCGGACTGCTGGTCGTCAAGCTGCTGGCCGTCTCATTCGGCCCCTCAGGCGTCGGGCTGGCGGGCAACTTCCGCCAGCTTGTTACCGTCCTTGGGGTGCTGGCCGGTGCCGGGATCTTCAACGGCGTAACCAAATACGTTGCCCAGTATCATGATGATGCGGCACAGCTTCGCAGGGTAGTGGGCACCGCGTCGGCAATGGTCACGGGCTTTTCGACCCTGCTGGCGATTGTGTTTCTGCTGGCCGCAGCGCCCATTAGCCAGGGATTGTTCGGGCACCCCCATTATCAGGGGCTGGTGCGTCTGGTCGCGCTGGTCCAGATGGGCATTGCCTGGGCTAACCTGCTGCTGGCGCTGATGAAAGGTTTTCGCGATGCTGCCGGGAACGCGCTTGCGCTCATCCTGGGTAGCGTCATCGGCGTGATTGCCTATTATTTCTGCTACCGCCTGGGCGGCTATGAAGGCGCACTGCTTGGGCTGGCGCTGGTTCCGGCACTGGTTGTTGTGCCTGCGGCGTTCATGCTGATGCGCCAGGGCGTTATCCCTCTGAGCTACCTGAAACCGCAATGGGACAAGGTGCTTGCCAGCCAGCTGGGTAAGTTTACTCTGATGGCGCTCATTACTTCCGTCACGCTGCCGGTGGCCTACGTGATGATGCGAAACCTGCTGGCGGCGCATTACAGCTGGGATGAGGTAGGGATCTGGCAGGGCGTAAGCAGTATTTCCGATGCTTACCTCCAGTTTATAACGGCTTCCTTTAGCGTTTATTTGCTGCCAACCTTATCGCGTCTGACGTCCAGGCAGGATATTACCCGCGAAATTTTCCGCTCCCTGCGTTTTGTATTACCCGCAGTGGCGGCGGCCAGTTTGACCGTCTGGTTATTGCGTGATGTCGCCATCTGGCTGCTGTTCTCGGCGAAGTTTACCGCCATGCGCGATCTTTTTGCCTGGCAACTGGTGGGTGATGTGCTGAAAGTGGGTGCTTACGTTTTCGGCTATCTGGTGATTGCGAAAGCCTCGCTGCGGCTGTATATCCTCGCGGAGGTTAGCCAGTTTGCATTGCTGACAGCATTTTCACACTGGCTGATACCCGCGCACGGTGCGCTGGGGGCGGCTCAGGCCTACATGGCAACCTATATCGTTTATTTCGCTGCCTGCTGCGGCGTATTTTTATTGTGGCGTAAACGCGCATGACTGCACTGATTCACATCCTGGGATCGGATATCCCACACCATAACCAGACCGTTTTGCGGTTCTTCAACGACAAGCTGGCATCGGGCAATCCTGATGCGCGCGAGTTTATGGTTGCAGGTCAGGATAATGGCCTGAGCGCGGCGTTTCCGGCGCTGACAATCACCTTCTGGCCGGATAAAGCTACCCTGGCGAAGGCGGTTATTGCCAAAGCCAAAGCGGATCGTGAGCAACGTTTCTTTTTCCACGGGCAGTTCAATACCGGCCTGTGGCTGGCTCTGCTCAGCGGGGGAATTAAACCCTCCCAGTGCAGCTGGCATATCTGGGGAGCCGATCTCTACGAAGTCTCGCGCGGCTGGAAATTCCGTCTTTTCTATCCGCTGCGTCGCATGGCGCAGGGAAGGGTGGGCCGCGTTTTTGCCACCCGTGGCGATCTGAATTATTTTGCGAAGCAGCACCCTAACGTGCGCGGTGAGCTACTCTATTTCCCAACCCGTATGGATCCGGCGCTGAACACCATGGCGAATGACGCGGTTCGCGAAGGCAAGCTGACGGTGCTGGTGGGGAATTCCGGCGACCGCAGTAACGAACATGTCGCCGCGCTCCGGGCGGTACACCAGCAGTTTGGCGACACGGTGAACGTGGTGGTGCCGATGGGTTATCCGGCCAACAACGACGCCTACATTGATGAGGTTCGCCAGCAGGGGCTTGCGTTATTCAGCGAAGAAAATCTGCACATTCTCAGCGAAAAGCTGGAGTTTGATGACTATCTTGCGCTGCTGCGAAAATGCGATCTGGGCTATTTCATCTTTGCTCGCCAGCAGGGGATTGGTACGCTGTGCCTGCTGATTCAGGCGGGTGTACCGTGCGTGCTTAATCGTGAAAACCCGTTCTGGCAGGACATGGCCGAGCAGCATATTCCGGTGTTGTTCACCTCAGACGCGCTGAATGTCGAAGTGGTACGTGAAGCACAACGCCAGCTCACGCTGGTGGATAAAAATAGCATCGACTTTTTCAGCCCGAATTACCTCACGCCGTGGCACCGCGCGCTGCGTATCGCTTCAGGAGACAACGCATGAGTCAGTTGCAGTTTAGCGGCTTACTGGTTGTCTGGCTTCTGAGCACGCTATTTATCGCCACGCTCACCTGGTTTGAGTTCCGCCGGGTGCGCTTCAACTTTAACGTGTTCTTCTCGTTGCTGTTTTTGCTGACCTTCTTTTTCGGCTTCCCGCTGACCAGCGTTCTGGTCTTCCGTTTTGACGTGAGCGTCGCGCCGCCGGAAATTCTTCTCCAGGCCCTGCTGGCGGCGACCTGCTTCTATGGTGTTTACTACGTCACCTATAAAACGCGTCTGCGACCAGCGCAGGCCGCTGCCCCGCGTCGGGCGCTCTTTACCATGAACCGGGTGGAGACCCATCTGACGTGGGTGATGCTCATGACCATCGCCCTGGTCAGCGTCGGCATCTTCTTCATGCATAACGGCTTCCTGCTGTTTAAGCTCCACTCCTACAGCCAGATTTTTTCGGCTGAAGTCTCAGGCGTGGCGCTTAAGCGATTCTTCTATTTCTTCATCCCGGCGATGCTGGTGATCTTCTTCCTTCGCCAGGACAGCAAGGCATGGCTGTTCTTCCTGGTCAGTACGGTTGCGTTCGGTATCCTGACCTACATGATCGTGGGCGGTACGCGCGCTAACATTATCATCGCTTTCGCTATCTTCCTGTTCATCGGCATCATCCGCGGCTGGATCTCGCTGTGGATGCTGGTTGCGGCAGGGGTATTTGGCATTGTGGGGATGTTCTGGCTGGCGCTGAAGCGCTACGGGATGAACGTGGCGGGCGACGAGGCGTTTTACACGTTCCTCTACCTGACGCGCGACACCTTCTCGCCGTGGGAAAACCTGGCATTGTTGCTGCAAAACTACGACAAGATTGATTTCCAGGGGCTGGCGCCGATTGTGCGCGATTTCTACGTCTTTATCCCGAGTTGGCTCTGGCCGGACCGCCCTGGCGTAGTACTCAATACCGCGAACTATTTTACCTGGGAAGTGCTGAACAACCATTCGGGCCTGGCGATCTCGCCAACCTTGATTGGTTCCCTGGTGGTGATGGGGGGAGGCTGGTTTATCCTGCCGGGCGCGTTTGTCGTCGGGTTGATTATTAAGTGGTTTGACTGGCTTTACGTGCGCGGTAACGAAGAGACCAACCGCTATAAAGCGGCCATTTTGCACAGTTTCTGCTTTGGTGCCATTTTCAATATGATCGTTCTGGCGCGCGAGGGGCTGGACTCGTTCGTTTCGCGCGTGGTGTTCTTCATGGTCGTTTTTGGCATCTGCCTGTTACTGGCCAAACTGTTGTACTGGCTGTTCGACAGCGCAGGGCTTGTGCACAAGCGCGAGCCACAGGGCAGCACAACGCTGTCGCAAGTCTGAGTAGGGAAAGTAATGACTGATAAAACTTCTGCACCGCGCTATGCGCTTCGTGGTTTGCAGCTGATTGGCTGGCGCGACATGCAGCACGCGCTGGATTTTCTGTTCGCCGACGGGCAGATGAAATCCGGTACGCTGGTCGCTATCAATGCGGAAAAGATGCTAGCGGTGGAAGATAACGCCGAAGTCAAAAGCCTGATAGAAGCGGCTGAATTTAAATACGCGGACGGTATCAGCGTGGTCCGCTCTATCCGTAAAAAATATCCTGACGCTAATGTATCTCGCGTGGCGGGTGCCGATCTCTGGGAGCAGCTTATGGCCCGCGCTGGTGCGGAGGGCACGCCGGTGTTCCTGATTGGCGGTAAGCCTGAGGTGCTGGCCGAGACTGAAGAGAAACTGCGTCGTCAATGGAATGTTAATATTGTTGGTAGCCAGAATGGTTACTTCAAGCCTGAAGACCAGCAGGCTTTGTTTGCCCGCGTGCGCGACAGCGGGGCAAAAATCGTCACCGTGGCGATGGGGTCCCCGCGCCAGGAGATCCTGATGCGCGACTGCCGTCTGGTCTGCCCGGATGCGCTTTATATGGGCGTCGGCGGCACCTACGATGTCTTTACCGGCCACGTGAAGCGCGCGCCGAAGATTTGGCAAAATATGGGGCTGGAGTGGCTCTACCGCCTGCTCTCCCAACCCACCCGCATTAAACGACAGATTCGACTGCTTCGCTACCTCACCTGGCACTATACCGGTAAAATGTAATCAAAATGTAGCGCGATATGCTGTTCGCGCTGCAACTCACCTGCAAAGCTGCTGATAATTTGTGCAATGCATTCATTTTTTTAATGCATCGTTTGCCATTTGGCCGATTTTAAGAAACCATTCGCACCGTATTTTAGTACCCCTAAAAAACAATAACCGGTATTAAGCCGGGAAACAGCAAACACAATCGAGGATCTATGGCAGAGAAACAACCGGAGCTACAGCGTGGGCTGGAAGCTCGTCATATCGAACTGATAGCGCTGGGCGGCACTATCGGCGTTGGCCTGTTTATGGGCTCCGCAAGCACCCTCAAATGGGCAGGCCCTTCCGTATTACTGGCGTATATCATCGCCGGGCTGTTTGTTTTCTTCATCATGCGCTCAATGGGCGAAATGCTCTTTCTGGAGCCGGTGACCGGTTCCTTCGCCGTTTACGCACACCGTTATATGAGCCCGTTCTTCGGCTACCTGACGGCCTGGTCATACTGGTTTATGTGGATGGCGGTGGGCATCTCTGAAATCACCGCCATAGGGGTTTATGTCCAGTTCTGGTTCCCGGACATGGTCCAGTGGATACCGGCACTCATTGCCGTGGGGCTGGTGGCGCTGGCAAACCTGGCCGCCGTGCGCCTTTACGGTGAAATCGAGTTCTGGTTTGCGATGATCAAAGTAACCACCATCATCGTGATGATTGTTATTGGCCTGGGCGTGATTTTCTATGGCTTTGGCAACGGCGGACACGCCATCGGCTTTGGCAACCTGACTGAACACGGCGGCTTCTTCGCCGGCGGCTGGAAGGGCTTCCTGACGGCGCTGTGTATTGTTGTGGCCTCGTATCAGGGCGTGGAGCTGATCGGGATTACCGCCGGGGAAGCGAAAAACCCGCAGGTTACGCTGCGTAGCGCGGTGGGCAAAGTGCTTTGGCGCATCCTGATTTTCTACGTGGGCGCAATCTTCGTTATTGTGACCATCTTCCCGTGGAACGAAATCGGCACGACGGGGAGCCCGTTCGTATTAACCTTTGCGAAGATTGGGATTACAGCAGCAGCGGGTATCATCAACTTTGTGGTCCTGACGGCAGCGCTTTCAGGCTGTAACAGCGGGATGTACAGCTGTGGCCGTATGCTCTACGCGCTCTCGAAAAATAACCAGCTGCCTGCGGCAATGAGTAAAGTATCGCGTGCTGGCGTGCCGGTAGCGGGCGTCGCGGTCTCCATTGTCATCCTGCTGATTGGCTCCTGCCTGAATTACATCATCCCTAATCCGCAGCGCGTGTTTGTTTACGTCTACAGCGCCAGCGTGCTGCCGGGCATGGTGCCGTGGTTTGTTATCCTCATCAGCCAGCTGCGTTTTCGCCATGCGCATAAAAAAGCGATCGCCAGCCATCCGTTCCGCTCGATCCTTTTTCCGTATGCGAACTATTTGACGATGGCGTTCCTGATTTGCGTATTAATTGGAATGTACTTTAATGAAGATACCCGCATGTCGCTGTTTGTCGGGCTGATCTTCCTGGCGGCAGTGACGGCCGCGTATAAGCTTTTTGGCCTGGGTCGCCGTGCCACTACGCAGAAAGTGGAGGAATAAGCGGCAAAATGTGCAAACCATAACCAAACGCGCATTTTTTTCAAAAAAGCACTAGACAGCGGGGACGGAGGTACGTAATATCCAGCCCCGCAACGGCGCTAAGCGCCCGTAGCTCAGCTGGATAGAGCGCTGCCCTCCGGAGGCAGAGGTCTCAGGTTCGAATCCTGTCGGGCGCGCCATTTTAGTTCCCGGCGCTAGAGCTGCGGTGGTCTGAGAAGTAGTCAGTACCGCGTGAAAGAATACAGTGGTGGCTATAGCTCAGTTGGTAGAGCCCTGGATTGTGATTCCAGTTGTCGTGGGTTCGAATCCCATTAGCCACCCCATTATTGAAAGAGTTGTGAATTGCGAAGGTGGCGGAATTGGTAGACGCGCTAGCTTCAGGTGTTAGTGTCCTTAGGATGTGGGGGTTCGAGTCCCCCCCCTCGCACCACGACTTTTTAAATGAATTGAACTAAAAATTCAAAAAAGCAGTACATCGGCGAGTAGCGCAGCTTGGTAGCGCAACTGGTTTGGGACCAGTGGGTCGGAGGTTCGAATCCTCTCTCGCCGACCAATTTTGAACCCCGCTTCGGCGGGGTTTTTTGTTTTCTGTAAGTTTTCTCCCCTGTCGTTATCTCCAGAAAGTACCCTTTATCATTGTCGCGATTCAGTGACATGCAATCCATTGAAAATAAAATAAATAATTATTTATGGGATTTACTGTCTCTTCCTGGCGACATATTTCTGCTTTTGCCGATACGCTATGAAGCTTCAGAAGCTACTTAACAGCATAATTTCCTTTTATCTTAAAATGTTGCGCCATGTAAAAGTTCTGCGTGTAAATCTGGCACGTTACGTGCAATAATATACGCGTAGATGCTCATTCCATCTCTTATGTTCGCCATAGTGCCTCATAAACTCAGGAATGACGCAGAGCCATTTACGGTGCTTATCGTCCACTGACAGATGTCGCTTCGGCCTCATCAGACACCATGGACATAACGTTGAGTGAAGCACCAAATATGTTGTCTTACAGACCTGTTTTAACGCCTGCTTTTATAGCAGGCGTTTTTTTATGTCTTATTCCCGATACCCACGCATGATCAGGGCGACCAACAGCAGGGCGGCTGACGAGACCGTATAGAGCGCCAGCACTGAGCCAAGCCCAACAGCCACCATCGCTGTAATGCCGGTGAAAAGCGAGGCGCTGAGCGTTTGCCAGCGCCAGGCTTTACCGCTGGCTGACGCGGTTTGCGTGATATGAAAACTGCTGAGTACGCCAAACGTGCCGGCTGCGAAGAGAACGTTTGAGGCCAGATGCGCGATAAAGATCATCCCCAGCGCACATGCCATCCACCCGGACAACAACGGCAGCATTCCATAAGCGGCAAGAAAAATACCGAGACAAACGATGATTCGCGGCGTGTGGACGGCAAAGCGCGTCAGGCTCTCTTTTTTTAGCAGCATGGGGCCGCAAAGTTGCCCCATGCTCCTTGCGAAAAGCAGAGGCAGAGCAAGGCCCGCCGCATCCTGAGGATGGAGCTGCTGCGCCAGGGCCGGAAGTAGCGCCATAGCCGGTGAGCCGACGGCCGCCAGCGCTGGCAAAATGAGCAGGCTGCGCTTTTGCCGAACGGTCAACGTCCGCCAGCGCAGTGGCGCGGGGGCTGCCTCTTCACCGGGGAGAGGTAGCAATGGCGTAGAAAACCGGCGCCCAGCCAGCCACAGTAGCATCAGCGACCCGAGAAAGCTGGCGGCATCAATAGCCAGCAAGGTAAACACGGAGGTCTGCTTGAATAGCACCACGCCGAGTCCAGTACCTAATAACACCTGAGAAGCAAAAATCACATTTTCCAGACAGGTCGCAGCAGGCAGCTCTGTTTCGCTAAGTCCGCGTTTAAAGAGCAATGTCAGCGCGGGCCAGCTCATCCCGCTGAGCAGCGCTTCGGTGGATTGCACGGCGAGTAGCGAGGCAATGCTGTGATAACCCGCACCGAGCAGGGGGAAGAGCAGGGCGAGCAATCCCAGCCCCTCGGTCAGTATCAGCAGGAATACTGGAGAATAGCGCGAGCACAGCTTTTCGCCGATCGCGCTGCCGATGAATCCCGGAACCGTTGCGAAAAGAAAAGCGAGGGTGAGCAGGGCGGGCGGAGCCGACCACGCTAACAGTAAACCAAAGACCACGACCTGGGTTAAACCATTTCCCAGCGAAGAAAAGATAAAAGCACAGGCAAGCAGGCGCAGCCAGCGGTGGCAGCGCAGCGCTTCAATAAGCGCATACAAAAGCGAGTTCATGAAGATTTCCTTTCAAAAACGATTTAATCCACGCTGCAGAAAGTGCGCGTGTGTGAAAAAAGGTTAATGAAAAGACATCGTTACATTGGCGGGTTCGTTTGCAGATGTGGGTGTAAAGAATGTAGCAGGAGAAAGGCGATAAAAAAAGGAGGCCGTCTGGCCTCCTTTTTTATTTATTGCGGGTTACCGTTATTTTGCAGCGTCAGCAACAGCCCATCGCGCCGCATGGCTGCCGCCTCTTCTGGCTTATGCTGTTTGTCCAGCGTATCGGCAAGCCACGCGTAGTCAAACGCATCCGGACGCTGTTTCAGCGCCGCACGGAAGGCCAGGCTCGCCTCTTGCCATTCGCCGTGCTTCATCAGCGACTGGCCCAGGGTACTCCACAGCAGCGGACGGTCACCGACGGTTTTGATCTGCTGGCGCAGCACTTTTTCGACCTGCTCAGGGTTATTGGTTTTCAGGCGCGGGATCACCATGACCAGGCGATCGTCGTACTGGCGCTTCAGGCCGTCGAGGAGGATCTCCTGGGCGGTGTCATGATCGTCACATTCAATAAGATGTTCCGCCATGGCCACCTGCAGGGGGACCTGCTGGCGCGTTTTCCGGCTCTGATTCTTCCACCAGGTTTTCAGGCCTTCGCTGCCCAGGTCGGCGCGCGCCTGATCCATCAGGCCAATCCATGCCAGACGCTGAAGTTCATCACGATGTTCATCATCACCCACCTCGGCCTTCGCCATCGACGGAATGATGTCCAGCAACGAGCCCCACGCTCCGGTACGAATATAGGCCTGCTCTGCAAGGCGCAGGACTTCCGGATGACGCGGTGCGATTTCCAGCAGACGGTCAATGCCGTGGCGCGCCGCGTGGTTCTCATTGCGCGCGAGCTGCAGGCGGACGCGGGTAATTTCCACTGGGATCGGGTCGCCAGACGCCAGTTCTGACGCGCGTTCCAGATGCTGGTTAGCGCGGGCTTCATCACCGCGCTGCTGCGCCGCTTCGGCGGCCAGAAGATAGTTCACCACCGGCTGTTCCGCGTGATCGGCGTTTTTCGACATCAGCTTTTCAACCTGCTGGTAATCGCCTTCGGCCAGCTTTAGCAGTGCCTGTTCCGTTTGCTTACGGGCGCGGCGGCGCTTACGGCCAACGAACCAGCCGCGGGTATGGGCACCGGTGCGGAAAATACGGCGCAGGATCCATTCAACGGCAAGCAGGACTACGACGCCGAGGATCAGAACGATCGCCAGACCTGTTACGCTGGTTTCAATGTTGTAGTTATCGGTCTGGATCAGGACGTATCCCTGATGACCCGCAAGCATCGGGCCCAGGACGATCCCGGCGATCAGCAGGATGAAGAGTAAAAGGACTTTTAGCATCATTACTCTCCCTGTGGCGCGCTTTCAGGCGCTGGTGCCGCCGCTGTGCCGGTCTGCCCGGCCGGAACGCCCGGCTGCGCCAGCAGGTTACGCACGCGCGTCTGCATCAGCTTCTCCAGAATCGGCTGGCTGGCCAGTTTATCCGGCACGTTCATGGTGATGTTCTGCTGGCTCAGCTTGTCGATATCTTCGAGGAAGGCGGTGGTCGTTGCATCATCGGTGTTGTAGTAGGCGCGTACCCACGTCGAGACGTTATCCAGCGCCTGTTTGTACGTTTCTTCCTGATGGCGCGGCACGGCCTGCGCCGCGACCAGCAGGCGGGAACGGATGTTTTCGCGCAGATAGATATCCTGATTCGGCGCTAACAGCGGTACGGCGGTTTCATCGCGACGGCGGATGGTGATGAAGCTGTCCATAAAGTTCTGCCAGCTTTTCTGCAGGTTTATGCGCCATTCGCTCAGGGAGCTGGACAGCTCGGTACCGTCAGAGTCCATCGGGGAGTCGTCGTCATTGTTATCCGCCAGCTGCAGGTTATCTATTTGATTCGAAAGCTGGTTCACCTTGAGGATAATGCCGTCGTAATCCACCTGTGAAACGGCGGAGAGGCTGGCGATATCTTCGGTAATCGCACGGCGCGCGGTAATGAGGCTCGGGTCGTTCATGTCGGCCAGGCTCGCATCGGCGCTTTTCAGCAGCGCGGCGGCGGTGGTCACGTCCTGATCGCTCCACAGCTTACGCCCGGCGAGTTTGACGAGGAAATCGGCCTGCGAGAGCAGCCAGGTTTTGGCATCGGTGCCGGAAATCGTGGCGACTTTCTGTTGTACTTCGCCCAGCTGTTTGGTCAGCTCTTCCTGTTTGCTGTTCGCCTCGGCAAGCGCGGCGGCCTGCTGCTTAATCACCGCTTCCAGCTCGGTTTTCTGCGTTTCCTGCGCTTTTTGCAGGGAGGTAAGCTGATTGACCAGCGTATCGCTGGTGGCCGTCTGGTTAGCGCTCTGTTGCTTTACCAGACCATACAGGCCGACGCCTGCTGCCAGCGCAATGGCGATGGCAATCGCGCTCAGCGCGAGGCTGGTTTTATTGCTGCCGTTTTTCTTCTCAGCGGTTTTCTCAGTCGTCTCTGGCTGTGGCGTTGTCTCCACAGTCTCCCTGGTCTCTTCAACCACGGCGGAGGATTTTTCGTGTTCCGTCATTATGGCTTCCCATTTGAGAGTTATTGTAATGCGCGCAGCAGCGCATCGTTGTCGGCGTTATCAGCGATCCGAATATCCTGCCAGCCCAGTTCCCGGGCGAGGTTCGCCAGACGCTCACTGACGACCAGAAGCCGACAGCGGAGTAACCAGTTTTCGCGATACCAACTCGGTATCAGCGACCAAAGCTGTTGTAACATTTCACCGCTGGTGACCACCAGCGTATTAATACCGCGCGCGTGCCAGCGCATCGCCTCTTCAGCACCGTCGTAGTGTTTCGCACAGCGCTGGTAGCACTCAACAAACGTGACGTCAGCCCCGCGTTCCCGCAGCGTTTCACCCAGCAGTTCGCGGCCACCGTTGCCGCGCAAAATGAGCGCGCGCTTTCCGGCAATAGTTTGTAATTCAGGTAATTGTAGCAAGACTTCGCTGATTTCCCGATCCAACGGGTAGCGAACGTCTGTTCCACTCACGGTATGTAAGGCCAGCGCGGTGGTTCTGCCGATAGCAAAAAAGCGCGGAGCGGTCGGCCAGCGTGTCCCCGCCTGTTGCAGCTGCGCATGGGCAAATTCCACGGCATGCTGCGATAGCGCAAACAGCAGGTCGCCTTCCTGCAGGGTATTCATCTGGTCGGCGAGCGCAGAGAGCTCCCGACCGGGGGAGAATTCAATGAGCGGAAAACTCCAGGCCACCTGCCCCAGTGCGCGCAGACGGCTCACTAACTGCTCTCCTGCGGGAGAAGGGCGGGTGACAAGAATACTCATGCAGGGGGTTCTCCGTTATAGACCTCGGCCAGAATTTCACGCGCGCCGTTATTCAGCAGCTCTTCCGCCAGCGACACGCCAAGCGCTTCGGCATCCTGCGGCTTGCCGCGACGTTCGCCGCGCACCATCTGTGAACCGTCCGGCGCGCCCACCAGCGCACGCAGCCACAGTTCACCGTCTGTTAATTCAGCATAGCTGCCAATCGGCACCTGACACCCGCCTTCGAGGCGAGTATTCATCGCCCGCTCGGCTTTTACGCGGGTTGCGGTCTCGTCATGGTTCAGCGGAGCGAGCAGCTCGCGGGTGCGCGCATCGTCCAGACGGCACTCAATGCCGACGGCGCCCTGGCCGACGGCCGGCAGCGACAGCTCTGGCGGCAACGCCACGCGAATACGTTCCTCCAGCCCCAGGCGCTTCAGGCCTGCAACCGCAAGAATAATGGCATCGTAATCGCCGTTATCCAGCTTGCCCAGACGCGTGCCAACGTTACCGCGCAGCGAGCGGATAATAAGGTCAGGACGACGCTCCGCCAGCTGACACTGACGGCGTAAACTGGACGTGCCAACCACGCTACCCGCCGGCAGCGCGTCGAGCGAGTCATAGTGGTTCGAGACAAACGCGTCACGCGGATCTTCGCGCTCGCAGATGGTCACCAGCCCCAGCCCTTCCGGGAACTCGACGGGCACGTCTTTCATCGAATGTACGGCGATATCGGCGCGGTTCTCAAGCAATGCCAGTTCCAGCTCTTTGACAAACAGGCCCTTGCCGCCCACTTTCGCCAGCGGCGTATCCAGAATCACGTCACCGCGCGTGACCATCGGCACCAGCTCGACGCGCAATCCACTGTGGCAGGCTTCAAGGCGCTGCTTAACATAATGTGCCTGCCAGAGCGCGAGAGGGCTTTGGCGTGTGGCAATTCTCAAAACATTGTCTAACATGCTTGTTACCGTCATTATCAATCGCTAACCATCCTAACATTGTTGACTCTGGGATGGCAGTTTTACGGTTGATGAAGCGTGAGAGGGACAAGGCGGCGTATTCGTCGGCCATAGCCGTATTCAGGAATTTACACGTACAGAACGGTGCTACACTTGTATGTAGCGCATCTTTCTTTACGGTCAACCGGCAAGGTGTTAAATTGATCACGTTTTAGACCATTTTTTCGTCGGTACCACCATAATGACAAGGGCGAAAAAAGGGTAACGGTTATCTTTTTGAAATACTGCGGGCTCGCTGTTATTCGTGTTTTGAATAGCTTACGACACCCGGAAACATCAGGCGATACGTCTTGTACCTCTATATTGAGACTCTGAAACAGAGACTGGATGCCATAAATCAACTGCGTGTGGATCGCGCGCTTGCTGCCATGGGCCCTGCTTTCCAGCAGGTATACAGTCTGCTGCCGACATTATTGCACTATCACCACCCGCTGATGCCTGGCTACCTTGATGGTAACGTTCCCCAGGGCATTTGCCTCTTCACGCCTGATGAAACCCAACAGCATTATTTGAACGAGCTGGAACTCTACCGCGGCATGCCGCCTCAGGTTTCTCCGAAAGGTGAACTGCCGATTACCGGCGTTTACTCGATGGGGAGCACCTCATCGGTAGGGCAGAGCTGTTCTTCGGACCTGGATATCTGGGTCTGCCATCAATCCTGGCTCGATAACGAAGAGCGCCAGTTGCTGCAGCGTAAATGCAGCCTGCTGGAAAGCTGGGCGGCCTCGCTTGGCGTGGAAGTGAGCTTCTTCCTGATTGATGAAAACCGTTTCCGCCATAATGAAAGCGGCAGTCTGGGTGGTGAGGACTGCGGCTCGACTCAGCACATCCTGTTGCTGGATGAATTTTACCGTACTGCCGTTCGTCTGGCCGGGAAGCGTATTCTGTGGAATATGGTCCCGTGCGAAGAAGAAGAGCATTACGACGACTACGTCATGTCGCTTTACGCGCAGGGCGTACTGACGCCAAACGAATGGCTGGATCTGGGCGGCCTCAGCTCCCTGTCCGCCGAAGAGTACTTTGGCGCAAGCCTCTGGCAGCTCTACAAGAGCATTGATTCACCGTACAAAGCGGTGCTGAAAACCCTGCTGCTGGAAGCCTACTCGTGGGAATACCCTACGCCGCGCCTGCTGGCGAAAGATATCAAGCAGCGCCTGCACGATGGCGAGATTGTCTCCTACGGGCTCGACGCCTACTGCATGATGCTGGAGCGCGTTACCGAATACCTGAAAGCCATTGATGACGCCACTCGTCTTGACCTGGTGCGTCGATGTTTCTATCTCAAGGTCTGTGAAAAGCTGAGCCGCGAGCGCGCCTGCGTGGGCTGGCGTCGTGAAGTGGTCAGTCAGCTAGTGAAAGAGTGGGGATGGGACGAAGCGCGTCTGTCCATGCTTGATAACCGCGCCAACTGGAAGATCGATCAGGTGCGTGAAGCGCACAACGAACTGCTCGACGCGATGATGCAAAGCTACCGTAACCTGATCCGTTTTGCGCGCCGCAATAACCTTAGCGTTTCCGCCAGCCCGCAGGATATCGGGGTGTTAACCCGTAAGCTGTACGCCGCGTTTGAAGCGCTGCCGGGCAAAGTGACGCTGGTTAACCCGCAGATTTCGCCTGACCTGTCTGAACCAAACCTGACCTTTATCTATGTGCCGCCGGGCCGCGCAAACCGCACCGGGTGGTATCTGTACAACCGTGCGCCAAGCATGGATTCGATTATCAGCCATCAGCCGCTGGAATATAACCGCTATCTGAACAAGCTGGTGGCGTGGGCCTGGTTTAACGGCCTGCTGACCTCGCGCACGCGCCTGTTTATCAAAGGCAATGAGGTTGTCGATTTAGCCAAGCTGCAGGAGATGGTGGCGGATGTCTCGCACCACTTCCCGCTGCGTCTGCCTGCGCCGACGCCAAAAGCGCTCTACAGCCCGTGCGAGATCCGTCATCTGGCGATCATCGTCAACCTGGAATACGATCCGACGGCGGCCTTCCGCAATCAGGTAGTCCATTTTGACTTCCGCAAGCTGGACGTCTTCAGCTTTGGCGAGCAGCAAAACTGCCTGGTGGGCAGCGTAGACCTGCTTTACCGCAACTCGTGGAACGAAGTGCGTACCCTGCACTTCAACGGCGAGCAGGCGATGATTGAAGCGCTGAAAACCATTCTCGGCAAGATGCACCAGGACGCCGCGCCGCCGGACAGCGTGGAAGTGTTCTGCTACAGCCAGCATCTGCGCGGCCTGATTCGTACCCGCGTGCAGCAGTTGGTGTCTGAATGCATCGAACTGCGCCTCTCCAGCACCCGTCAGGAAACCGGGCGCTTTAAAGCGCTGCGCGTCTCCGGGCAGACGTGGGGCCTGTTCTTCGAGCGTCTGAACGTGTCGGTGCAGAAGCTGGAAAACGCTATCGAGTTCTACGGCGCGATTTCACACAACAAGCTGCACGGCCTGTCGGTTCAGGTGGAAACCAACCACGTCAAGCTGCCGCAGGTGGTGGATGGCTTTGCCAGTGAAGGGATTATTCAGTTCTTCTTTGAAGAGTCGGGCGACGATGCCGGGTTCAACATCTACATTCTGGATGAGACCAACCGCGCCGAGGTGTATCACCACTGTGAAGGCAGCAAAGAGGAGCTAGTGCGCGACGTCAGCCGCTTCTACTCTTCCTCGCATGACCGTTTCACCTACGGTTCCAGCTTTATCAACTTCAACCTGCCGCAGTTCTACCAGATTGTGAACGTGGATGGGCGAGCGCAGGTGATCCCTTTCCGTACGCAGGCGATTACCCCTGCGGCGCCTGCGAATCAGGATACTGCACCGCTGTTGCAGCAGTATTTTTCCTGAGGCTTTTCGCCCGGTAAGGCGCAGCCGCCACCGGGCAACAAAACTACCTGAAACGCACGTCCTCGCCCGCCTGCGCGGTCGCCGCCTGTTCCAGCAGATCCCAGAACGTTTCGCCGCTGCGATCGCAAACCCACTCGTCACCCTTCAAATCAAAGTGATAACCGCCCTGTTTGGCCGCCAGCCACACCTGGTGAAGCGGCTCCTGACGGTTAATAATAATTTTGCTGCCGTTTTCGAAGCTCAGGGTCAGAATGCCGCCGTTGATTTCACAATCGATATCACTGTCGCCGTCCCAGTCGTCGATACGTTCTTCGATGGTCATCCACAGGGTGTCGGCAAGGCGATGGAATTCACTGTCGTTCATGGTTTTGTTCCTGTTTTTCGTGATGGCGGCAGTATAACGCTAAATAATTCCCGTTGCAGGAAAGCGGCAAACTCTTGCTTTTGTGTCTTCTCCTGCGATGATAGAAACAGATTTGAACTTACGGGCAACTTTATAATGAAAAACGCTTTCCGAACGCTTGCCGTTCTCATCACGCTGTTTAGCCTGACCGGCTGCGGACTGAAGGGACCACTCTACTTCCCGCCTGCGGATAAAACCGCGCCGCCGCCGACAAAACCGGTTAACAGCGGCATCGAGTCTTCCACGCCAAAGACTAACGATCGTGGCGATAACGGCGGTCCGACTCAGGTTAACCTCTGACGACAACGTTCTGTACCCGCGCAATGGAGCAAATGATGCAGTTCTCTAAAATGCATGGCCTTGGCAACGATTTTATGGTCGTCGACGCGGTAACGCAGAATGTGTTTTTCTCCCCGGAACTGATCCGCCGCCTGGCGGATCGGCACGTGGGCGTGGGGTTCGATCAGCTGCTGGTGGTTGAGCCGCCCTACGATCCTGACCTCGATTTCCACTACCGTATTTTCAACGCTGACGGCAGTGAGGTTAACCAGTGCGGCAATGGCGCGCGCTGTTTCGCCCGCTTTGTCCGCCTGAAAGGGCTCACCAATAAGCGCGATATCCGCGTCAGTACCGCCAACGGTCGTATGGTGCTCAGCGTTACCGACGATGAGCTGGTGCGCGTCAATATGGGCGAGCCTAACTTCGAGCCTTCCGCCGTGCCGTTTCGCGCAAACAAAGCGGAAAAGACCTATATTATGCGGGCGGCCGAGCAGACAGTATTGTGCGGCGTTGTCTCGATGGGTAACCCGCACTGCGTGATTCAGGTGGATGACGTGGAAACTGCGGCGGTTGAAACGCTCGGTCCGGTGCTGGAGAGCCACGAGCGGTTCCCGGAGCGGGCGAACATCGGCTTTATGCAAGTGGTGAAGCGTGAACACATCCGTCTGCGGGTTTACGAGCGCGGCGCGGGCGAAACCCAGGCCTGCGGAAGCGGTGCCTGTGCGGCGGTGGCCGTCGGTATCTCCCAGGGGTTACTGGCAGAAGAGGTCCGCGTGGAATTACCGGGCGGTCGTCTTGATATCGCCTGGAAAGGAGCGGGTCATCCACTGTACATGACTGGCCCGGCGACACATGTTTATGACGGGTTTATCCATCTATGAAACAACCAGGGGAAGAACTGCAGGAAACAGTGACGGAACTGGACGACAGCGCTGTTGTTGATTATCTGCTGAACAATCCTGAGTTTTTTATTCGCAATGCACGCGTCGTCGAACGAATGCGCGTGCCGCATCCGGTTCGCGGGACCGTGTCGCTGGTCGAATGGCACATGGCGCGCTCGCGTAACCACATCAACCAGCTTGAAGAGAACATGACGCTGCTGATGGAGCAGGCCAGCAACAACGAAAGCCTGTTCTATCGCCTTCTGCACCTGCAGGCGCGTCTGGCTTCGGCGCACAGCCTTGAAGAGTTTCTCAGCCGCTTCCACCGCTGGGCGCGCGAGCTGGGGCTGGCGGGCGCAACGATTCGTCTGTTCCCTGACCGCTGGCGCATCGGCGCGCCGTCCGGCTTTACCCATCTGGCGCTCAGCCGTCAGGCGTTTGAACCGCTGCGCATTCAGCGCCTGGGTCATGAGCATCACTATCTGGGGCCGCTGAACGGACCTGAGCTGCTGGTAGTGCTGCCGGAAGCCAAAGCGATTGGCTCGGTAGCGATGTCGCTGATGGGGCGCGATGGCGATCTGGGCGTCATATTATTTACCAGCCGCGACGCGCACCACTATGAGCAGGGGCAAGCCACGCACCTGCTGCAGGAGATCGCCCTGATGCTGCCCGAGCTGCTGGAGCGCTGGATTGAACGCGTATGACGGACGGACTGCTCGCCACTGACGTCTCGCGGTTTCTGCGCTATCTCGGCGTTGAGCGCCAGCTCAGCCCCATCACGCTGCTTAACTATCAGCGTCAGCTTGATGCCATCATGCAGATTGCCGAAGAAATCGGCCTGAAAAGCTGGCAACAATGTGACGCCGCCACGGTACGCGGGTTCGTCGTGCGTAGCCGTAAAAAAAATCTTAGCCCGGCGAGCCTTGCGCTCCGGCTCTCTGCCCTGCGCAGCTTTTTCGACTGGCTGGTCAGCCAGGGCAAGCTGAAAGCTAACCCGGCAAAAGGGATCGCCACGCCAAAAGCCCCGCGCCATCTGCCGAAAAATATCGACGTCGACGACGTAAACCGCCTGCTGGATATCGATCTGAACGATCCGCTGGCCGTGCGCGACCGCGCGATGCTGGAGGTGATGTACGGCGCGGGCCTGCGTCTCTCCGAACTGGTGAACCTCGACTTAAAG
The DNA here is from genome assembly GCA_016618355.2 of Astraeus odoratus. NCBI lineage: Eukaryota > Fungi > Basidiomycota > Agaricomycetes > Boletales > Astraeaceae > Astraeus > Astraeus odoratus. The sequence continues at coordinate 36,232 of JADGIP010000042.1, read as the reverse complement.
CATCTCGATCTGGAATCCGGCGAAGTGTGGGTGATGGGCAAGGGCAGCAAAGAGCGCCGCCTGCCGATTGGCCGCAACGCCGTCTCCTGGATTGAGCACTGGCTGGATCTGCGCGGCCTGTTTGGCGCGGAAGAGGATGCGCTGTTTTTATCAAAGCTCGGCAAGCGGATCTCCGCGCGTAACGTGCAGAAGCGCTTTGCGGAGTGGGGCATCAAGCAGGGGCTGAACAGCCACGTGCATCCCCACAAGCTGCGCCACTCCTTTGCGACACACATGCTGGAATCGAGCGGCGATCTGCGTGGCGTACAGGAACTGCTTGGCCACGCGAACCTGTCGACAACACAAATTTATACCCACTTAGACTTCCAACACCTTGCCTCGGTGTATGACGCGGCGCATCCACGCGCCAAACGGGGGAAATAATGCGTTTTTACCGCCCACTCGGTCAGATCTCAGCCCTGACGTTTGACCTTGATGACACCCTTTATGACAACCGCGAGGTGATCCTGCGTACCGAGCAGGAGTCGCTGGCGTTTGTGCAGAACTACCATCCCGCGCTGCAGGCGATGCAGAACAAGGACTTCCAGAAGCTGCGTCAGTCCCTGCGGGAGACCGAGCCGGACATTTACCACGACGTGACCGAATGGCGTCGTCGCGCGGTTGAGCAGGCGATGCTGAACGCGGGTCTGAGCGCACAGGATGCCGCCGTCGGTGCCGAAGCGGCAATGGAAAACTTTGCCAAATGGCGTAGCCGCATCGACGTGCCACAGGAAACCCACGACACGCTGGCGAAGCTTGCCGAAAAGTGGCCGCTGGTGGCCATCACCAACGGCAATGCCCAGCCGGAGCTGTTTGGCCTCAGCGATTATTTTGAATTCGTGCTGCGCGCGGGTCCGCACGGGCGCGCGAAGCCGTTCAGCGACATGTATCATCTGGCAGCGGAAAAACTGAATTTGCCGCTCGGTAACATTCTTCACGTGGGCGACGATCTGACCACCGACGTGGCGGGTGCCATCCGCTGCGGCATGCAGGCCTGCTGGATCAAGCCAGAAAATGCGGAGCTGATGACCGCAACAGACAGCCGTCTTCTGCCGCACGTGGAAATTTCGCGGTTGGCATCCCTCACGACGCTGATATAATCATCAATTGTTCTGTATAAATTAACAGGGTTTTGGCGAGTGGAAACATTTGCCTGCCCGACATGACGTGACGGTGCCAATGGACGTTTCTTACCTGCTCGACAGCCTTAATGACAAACAGCGTGACGCGGTTGCCGCCTCGCGCACCAACCTGCTGGTTCTGGCTGGGGCGGGGAGTGGTAAGACACGCGTGCTGGTTCACCGTATCGCCTGGCTGCAGAGCGTGGAAAACTGCTCGCCGTACTCGATTATGGCCGTGACGTTTACCAACAAGGCGGCGGCGGAGATGCGTCACCGTATCGCCCAGCTGATGGGCACCAGCCAGGGCGGCATGTGGGTTGGCACCTTCCACGGCCTGGCGCACCGTCTGCTGCGCGCGCACCATATGGACGCTAACCTGCCGCAGGATTTCCAGATCCTCGACAGCGAAGATCAGCTCCGCCTGCTGAAGCGCCTGATCAAGGCGATGAACCTCGACGAGAAGCAGTGGCCGCCGCGTCAGGCGATGTGGTACATCAACGGACAGAAAGACGAAGGTCTGCGCCCGCACCACATTCAGAGCTTCGGTAACCCGGTCGAGCAGACCTGGCAGAACGTCTATAAGGCCTATCAGGAAGCGTGCGACCGCGCCGGCCTGGTGGATTTCGCCGAGCTGCTGCTGCGCGCCCACGAGCTGTGGCTGAACAAACCGCATATCCTGCAACACTACCGCGAACGCTTTACCAATATCCTGGTGGACGAATTCCAGGATACCAACAACATCCAGTACGCGTGGATCCGTCTGCTGGCCGGAGATACCGGCAAGGTGATGATCGTGGGCGATGACGACCAGTCGATCTACGGCTGGCGCGGCGCGCAGGTTGAGAACATCCAGCGCTTCCTCAACGATTTCCCCGGCGCGGAAACCATCCGTCTGGAGCAGAACTACCGCTCAACCAGCAACATCCTGAGCGCGGCCAACGCCCTGATTGAGAACAACAACGGGCGTCTGGGCAAAAAGCTGTGGACCGACGGCGTCGACGGCGAACCGATCTCGATTTACTGCGCCTTCAACGAGCTCGACGAAGCCCGCTTCGTGGTGAACCGCATCAAAACCTGGCAGGACAACGGCGGCGCGCTGGAGCAGTGCGCCATTCTCTACCGCAGCAACGCCCAGTCGCGCGTGCTGGAAGAGGCGCTGCTGCAGGTGAGCATGCCGTACCGCATTTACGGCGGCATGCGATTCTTCGAACGTCAGGAGATCAAAGATGCGCTTTCGTATCTGCGCCTGATCGCCAACCGCAACGACGACGCGGCGTTTGAGCGCGTGGTGAACACGCCGACCCGCGGGATTGGCGACCGTACGCTGGACGTTGTGCGTCAGGCCTCGCGCGATCGCCAGCTGACGCTGTGGCAGGCGTGCCGCGAGCTGCTGCAGGAAAAAGCCCTCGCTGGACGTGCGGCCAGCGCGCTCCAGCGCTTCCTGGAATTAATTGATGCCCTGGCGCAGGAAACCGCCGACATGCCGCTGCACGTGCAGACCGACCGGGTGATTAAAGACTCCGGGCTGCGTACCATGTACGAGCAGGAAAAAGGCGAAAAGGGGCAGACCCGTATAGAGAACTTAGAGGAACTGGTCACGGCAACGCGCCAGTTCAGCTACAACGAAGAAGACGAAGACCTGATGCCGCTGCAGGCGTTCCTCTCTCACGCCGCGCTGGAGGCGGGTGAAGGGCAGGCGGACACCTGGCAGGACGCGGTTCAACTGATGACCCTGCACTCCGCCAAAGGTCTGGAGTTCCCGCAGGTGTTTATCGTCGGCATGGAAGAGGGCATGTTCCCAAGCCAGATGTCGCTCGATGAAGGCGGGCGTCTGGAAGAAGAACGTCGTCTGGCTTACGTGGGCGTGACGCGAGCGATGCAGAAGCTGACGCTAACCTACGCTGAAACCCGCCGCCTGTACGGTAAAGAGGTCTATCACCGTCCGTCGCGCTTCATCGGCGAACTGCCGGAAGAGTGCGTGGAAGAGGTACGTCTGCGCGCCAGCATCAGCCGTCCGGTTAGCCATCCGCGCATGGGCTCGCCGATCTCTGAAACCGACACCGGCTACAAGCTGGGGCAGCGTGTGCGCCATTCTAAGTTTGGCGAAGGTACTATTGTGAATCTGGAAGGCAGCGGCGAGCACAGCCGCCTGCAGGTCGCGTTCCAGGGGCAGGGGATCAAATGGCTGGTGGCGGCCTACGCGAAGCTGGAAACAGTCTAACATTCAGAAAAATATCATTATTTTGCAATAATCTGCTAGCCTTATACAGTGAAGGTCAATTAATGCCCTTCAGCGTTCCGTTGCGTGTTGACGCCACAGTTATTGCTGGCGTAACATGCGCGCACGATTACGCTAAGAGGACATTCGCCTTGGACACACCCAGTAGATACTGGCTCAATTCCCTGTCATCCAGGAACAACTCCTAAGGCTATCTCCTCATGCTGATGGCCTTAGTGGTTGTCAGCGACTGCATTATTCCCGTCGCGCTGAGTCAGGCTGTTTAATGGTCTGAAACCCAATTTGTTTCTGTGTGCCCACCGAACTGTCCGATATTTTTTGCATTGGGAGTCCCGGTCATGTTGAGCGCATTTCAACTCGAAAATAACCGACTGACTCGGCTTGAAGCCGAAGAGTCACAGCCCCTCATTGATGCCGTATGGGTGGATCTGGTCGAGCCGGACGACGATGAACGCCTTCGCGTACAATCTGAGCTGGGGCAAAGCCTGGCAACCCGCCCGGAACTGGAAGACATCGAAGCCTCCGCGCGTTTTTTTGAAGACGAGGACGGTCTGCATATTCACTCCTTCTTCTTCTTTGAAGATGCGGAAGATCACGCGGGCAACTCCACCGTGGCGTTTACCATTCGCGACGGTCGTCTGTTTACTCTGCGTGAACGCGAACTGCCGGCGTTTCGTCTCTACCGCATGCGTGCCCGCAGCCAGGCGATGGTGGACGGCAACGCTTACGAGCTGCTGCTCGATCTGTTCGAGACTAAAATTGAACAGCTGGCGGATGAAATTGAAAACATCTACAGCGATCTGGAAAAGCTGAGCCGCGTGATCATGGAAGGCCATCAGGGGGATGAGTACGACGAAGCGCTTTCGACGCTGGCAGAGCTGGAAGATATCGGCTGGAAGGTGCGTTTGTGTCTGATGGATACCCAGCGCGCGCTGAACTTCCTGGTGCGCAAGGCGCGTCTGCCGGGCGGTCAGCTGGAGCAGGCGCGTGAGATCTTACGCGATATCGAATCCCTGCTGCCGCACAACGAATCCCTGTTCCAGAAGGTGAACTTCCTGATGCAGGCGGCGATGGGCTTTATCAACATCGAGCAGAACCGCATCATTAAGATCTTCTCGGTAGTGTCCGTGGTGTTCCTGCCGCCGACGCTGGTGGCGTCCAGCTACGGGATGAACTTCGAGTTTATGCCGGAGCTGAAGTGGAGCTTTGGCTACCCGGGGGCGATTATCTTTATGATCCTCGCCGGGCTGGCGCCGTATTTGTACTTTAAGCGTCGGAACTGGCTGTAAAATCTGGCGGGTGGCGCTGCGCTTACCCGCCCTACAAAACACCTACATTCCTCTGCGGGTTCTGCGCTGGGTATAAATCGCATCGGCGACGAAAATCGCCAGCGCCACCCAGATAAAGGCAAAGGTCACCATCTTATCCGCACCCGGCACTTCGCCGTAAAACACCACCGCCAGCAGGAACATCAGCGTCGGGCCAATGTACTGGAAGAAGCCCAGCGTGGAGAGGCGCAGGCGCGTTGCCGCACCGGTGAAGCACAGCAGCGGAATGGTGGTCACTACGCCCGCCGCCATCAGCATCAGGTTCAGCGACCACGGGTTGCTGCCCATATGGCTGGTGGCGCTGTCGGCGATACCGAACAGATAGATCGCCGCCACCGGCAGCAGCCACAGGGTTTCAAACAGCATCCCGGTTTGCGCTTCCACCGCAATTTTCTTACGTACCAGGCCGTAAAAAGCAAAGCTGAACGCCAGACCGAGGGCGATAACCGGCAGCGAGCCAAACGTCCACAGCTGCACCAGCACGCCGCAGAAGGCGAGAATCACCGCCACCCACTGCATCCGGCGGAAGCGTTCGCCGAGGAAAATCATCCCCAGCACGATATTCACCAGCGGGTTAATGAAGTACCCCAGGCTCGCTTCGAGCATGTGGTGGTTATTCACCGCCCAGATAAACAGCAGCCAGTTGCCGCCGATCAGCACCGCAGAAAGCGCCAGCAGGAAGACCTTTTTAGGGGTTTGCAGCAGCGTTTTGACGCCGGACCACTGACGGCTGATGCTCATCAGCGCGATCATAAAGAAAAACGACCAGATGACGCGGTGAGTGAGGATCTCGTCGGCCGGAACATAGGCGATAAATTTGAAGTACGCCGGGGCGATACCCCAAATAAAATAAGCGGCAAGGGCGAGTAAAACGCCCTGCCGCGTCTGTTTAGCATCCATCGGGAAAATCCGTGACAAAAAAGTGAATCAATTTTACCCGAATTTGCCGCCTCAACCCACCATATAAGTGGCGGTTGCGCTGGCAATATAAACCTGCTCCTCGTTATGCAGCTCAACGCGGGCAACGGCAACTTTGTTCCCGGCACGCAGCAGGCTGCTGGTGCAGGTAAAGCGGTTTCCGCGCCCCGGGCGAAGATAGTCGACGCGTAAATCAATGGTGCCCATGCGCGCCAGACGCTGGCGGAGTTCATCTTCGTTGATGGTGTCATGGCGCGTCAGCGTACTGCCCACGCAGACCAGGCCTGCCGCCACGTCCAGCGCGGAGGCAATCACCCCGCCGTGCAGAATACTTTGCGCCCAGTTACCCACCATCATCGGCTGGTTGTTGAAACTCAGCTGGGCAAACTCTTTCTCATAACGCTCCAGCTCAAGACCCAGTGCACGGTTAAACGGCATGTGGTAAACAAAAATCTCGCCCACGAGTTTTAACACTTCTTCGGCGGTAAGCATGGCTGACATGAGGCATTACATCCTTATTGTTAATGAAATGTTGATTTTATGCTTCAGCAATAAGGAATTCCACTTTCAGAAACGAGGATGCAGCAGTTATCGCAGAAGTCTGTAGAATGTTCGCCTCATAACTATTCAGGTAATTTTACTCTTTGCAGGAGAACACCACCGATGCGGACGTATCTGGCCTGGTTACTGGCGGCGGTTGCGCTGCCCCTCACAGCATATGCGCAGGAAGCGACGATTAAAGAAGTCCATGATAAACCTGCCGTTAAGGGCAGCATTATCGCCAATATGCTGCAGGAGCATGACAATCCGTTCACGCTCTACCCGTATGACACGAACTACGTGATTTATACCCAAACCAGCGATCTCAACAAAGAAGCGATAAGCTCCTATAACTGGTCTGATAATGCGCGTAAGGATGAGGTGAAGTTCCAGCTTAGCCTCGCGTTCCCGTTCTGGCGCGGTATTCTGGGGCCAAACTCGGTGCTCGGCGCGTCTTATACGCAGAAATCCTGGTGGCAGCTCTCCAACAGCGGCGAATCTTCACCGTTCCGTGAAACCAACTATGAGCCGCAGCTTTTCCTCGGCTTCGCAACGGACTATGAATTTGCTGGCTGGACGCTGCGCGACGTCGAAGTGGGCTTTAACCATGATTCTAACGGACGTTCCGATCCAACCTCCCGTAGCTGGAACCGCGCCTATACGCGCCTGATGGCGCAGAACGGTAACTGGATGGTGGAAGTGAAGCCGTGGTATGTGGTCGGCAGCACCGATGACAACCCGGATATCACCAAATATATGGGCTACTACCAGCTCAAGGTCGGCTACCAGCTTGGTGATGCCGTGCTGAGCGCGAAGGGGCAGTACAACTGGAACACCGGCTACGGCGGTGCGGAGCTCGGTCTGAGCTACCCGGTGACGAAGCACGTGCGTCTCTATACCCAGGTGTATAGCGGCTACGGCGAGTCGCTGATCGACTACAACTTCAACCAGACCCGCGTTGGCGTGGGCGTAATGCTGAACGATATTCTCTAAGCTGCTCGAATGTTTTTGCGTTAAACGTTGAAGTTTCTCTCTCAGGCGCTGAAAATAGCGCCTGTTTTATTTTTCGCAAATGGGGTTAACGTGGCGCAGGCGGAAGTATTGAATCAGGAGTCGCTGGCTAAACAGGTTTTGCATGAAACCTTTGGCTACCAGCAGTTCCGCCCGGGCCAGGAAACCATCATTGAAACCGTGCTGGAAGGCCGCGATTGCCTGGTGGTGATGCCGACCGGCGGCGGTAAATCCCTCTGTTATCAGGTGCCCGCGCTGGTGCTTAACGGCCTGACGGTCGTGGTATCGCCTCTCATTTCCCTGATGAAAGACCAGGTCGACCAGCTGCTCGCCAACGGCGTGGCGGCGGCCTGCCTGAACTCGACCCAAACCCGCGAGCAGCAGCAAGAGGTGATGGCCGGGTGCCGCACCGGGCAGATCCGCCTGCTGTATATCGCGCCGGAACGCCTGATGCTGGACAACTTCCTCGATCACCTGGCGCACTGGAACCCGGTTCTGCTGGCGGTGGATGAAGCGCACTGTATCTCCCAGTGGGGACACGATTTCCGCCCGGAATATGCCGCCCTCGGCCAGCTGCGTCAGCGCTTCCCTGAACTGCCGTTTATGGCGCTTACCGCCACGGCGGACGACACCACGCGTCTGGACATTGTTCGCCTGCTGGGGCTGAACGACCCGTATATTCAGGTCAGCAGCTTCGACCGCCCGAACATCCGCTACATGCTGATGGAAAAATTCAAGCCGCTGGACCAGCTCCTGCGCTACGTTCAGGAGCAGCGCGGCAAGTCCGGCATCATCTACTGCAACAGCCGTGCGAAGGTGGAAGACACCGCCGCGCGTCTGCAAAATCGCGGCTTTAGCGCCGCCGCATATCACGCCGGGCTGGAGAACCACATCCGCGCCGACGTGCAGGAGAAATTCCAGCGCGACGACCTGCAAATCGTCGTCGCGACGGTGGCGTTCGGGATGGGCATCAACAAGCCCAACGTGCGCTTTGTGGTGCATTTCGACATTCCGCGCAATATCGAATCCTACTATCAGGAGACCGGCCGCGCCGGCCGTGACGGCCTGCCTGCGGAAGCGATGCTGTTTTACGATCCGGCCGATATGGCGTGGCTGCGCCGCTGTCTGGAAGAAAAGCCGCAGGGACAACTCCAGGACATTGAGCGCCACAAGCTCAACGCGATGGGTGCCTTCGCTGAAGCGCAAACCTGCCGCCGTCTGGTGCTGCTCAACTACTTTGGTGAAGGGCGGCAGGAGCCGTGCGGCAACTGCGATATCTGCCTCGATCCGCCAAAGCAGTACGATGGCCTGATGGACGCGCGCAAAGCGCTCTCGACCATTTACCGCGTGAATCAACGCTTCGGGATGGGCTACGTGGTGGAAGTACTGCGCGGTGCCAATAACCAGCGTATCCGCGACATGGGCCACGACAAGCTGCCGGTTTACGGCATCGGTAAAGACCAGAGCCACGAGCACTGGGTCAGCATTATTCGTCAGCTGATCCACCTCGGCTTTGCCACTCAGAACATTGCTCAGCACTCCGCGCTACAGCTGACCGAAGCGGCGCGTCCGGTCCTGCGCGGTGACGTTGAGCTCAAGCTCGCCGTGCCGCGCGTGGTCGCCCTCAAGCCGCGCGTGATGCAGAAATCCTACGGCGGTAACTATGACCGCAAGCTGTTTGCCAAGCTTCGCAAGCTGCGTAAAGCTATCGCTGACGAAGAGAACATCCCGCCTTACGTGGTGTTCAACGACGCGACCCTGATTGAGATGGCCGAGCAGATGCCGCTCAGCGCCAGCGAGATGCTCAGCGTCAACGGCGTCGGCACGCGCAAGCTGGAGCGCTTTGGTAAAGAGTTTATGGCGCTTATCCGCTCTCACGCCGATGGTGATGATGAGGAGTAGTCAGACGGGCGAAAAAGTGCCAGGATGATGACTCACTGAATTATTTCCCCGCGAGCTAATTATGTTAATGCTATTTCTCACCGTGGCGTTAGTGCACATCGTTGCGCTGATGAGCCCTGGCCCAGACTTTTTCTTCGTGTCGCAAACCGCCGTCAGCCGCTCCCGCAAAGAGGCGATGATGGGCGTGCTCGGTATTACCATGGGCGTTATGGTCTGGGCGGCGGTCGCGCTGCTCGGTCTGAACCTGATCCTGGCGAAGATGGCGTGGCTGCATAACATCATTATGGTTGGCGGCGGGCTGTACCTGTGCTGGATGGGCTACCAGATGCTGCGCGGGGCGCTGAAGAAAGAAGAGAAAAAACCGGAAGAGCCAAAGGTAGAGCTGGCAACGGGCGGCCGCAGCTTTGTAAAAGGGCTCCTGACTAACCTGGCAAACCCGAAAGCGATTATCTATTTCGGATCCGTGTTCTCGCTGTTTGTGGGTGACAGCGTCGGCGCAGGCGCGCGCTGGGGGATCTTCCTGCTGATCGTTGTTGAGACGTTCGCCTGGTTCACTATTGTTGCCAGCCTGTTCGCCTTACCGGCAATGCGTCGCGGCTACCAGCGCATCGCGAAGTGGATCGACGGCTTCGCCGGCGCGCTGTTTGCCGGCTTCGGCATTCATCTCATCATTTCTCGCTAAGCGTGACGCGCTGACGCAAGCAGCGCGCCAACCAGCATAAACAGCGAACCAAAGACTTTGTTCAGGGCCTTCATCTGCTTAGGCCCTTTAATCCACGCCGCTATCCGTTGCGCCAGCGTCGCGTAACCAATCATCACGATGATATCGACGATGATGGTGGTCGCGCCCAGCACCACGTACTGCATCACCTGGGGCTGATGTGGCACGATAAACTGTGGGAACAGGGCGGCGAGGAACACAATGCTTTTCGGGTTCGTCAGGTTCACGAACACCGCGCGCTTAAACAGGTGGCCGCGCGTTTGCGTCCTGGAGAGCGTATTCAGGTCAATCGAGCCTGCCGCGCGCCACTGCTGGATACCGAGCCAAATCAGATACGCCGCACCGGCCCACTTCAGCACTTCAAACGCCAGCACCGAACGAGAGAACAGCGTCCCCAGACCAATCCCCACCAGCACAATATGAATGCCGAGCCCGGTCTGTAAACCGGCAATGGACGCCGCCGCACCGCGATAGCCGTGGTTGATGGAGGTGGTCATAGTGTTAATGGCGCCAGAGCCAGGTGAAAGGCTAAGGATGATTGATGTCAGCAGGTAGGCGAACCACCACTCGAAGGTCATTTGAAGCTCCCGAACCGTCTATTTTTATGCCACAATACGCTATTGTTGAGTCATTTTGTGACCAGTGACGAAAAAAAACGATATTCCCTGGATTACGTGAGTGGAAACCCAATGTTTCAGCAGAAAAAGGACTGGGAAACACGAGAAAACGCGTTTGCTGCTTTCTCAATGGGGCCGCTGACCGATTTCTGGCGGCAGCGTGAGGAAGACGAGTTTACGGGCGTCGGTGGCATCCCGGTGCGCTTCGTTCGCTTCCGCAATGAAAAAAATGACCGGGTGATCGTGGTCTGCCCCGGGCGTATCGAAAGTTACGTTAAATATGCCGAACTGGCCTACGACCTGGTCAACATGGGGTTTGACGTGCTGATCATCGACCACCGTGGGCAGGGGCTGTCCGGGCGCATGCTGCCGGATACGCACCGCGGGCATGTGGATCACTTCAGCGATTATGTCGACGATTTTGCCGCGTTCTGGCAGCAGGAAGTTCAGCCCGGCCCCTGGCGCAAGCGGTACATCCTTGCGCACTCCATGGGCGGCGCCATTTCGACGCTGTTTTTGCAGCGGTATGAGCACCAGTGCGACGCCATTGCGCTCACCGCGCCGATGTACGGTATTGTCATTCGTTTTCCCGACTGGATGGTGCGCCATCTTCTCGACTGGGCTGAGGGCCATCAGCGCATTCGTGAAGGCTATGCCATCGGAACCGGACGCTGGCGCGCATTGCCGTTCGCCATCAACGTCTTAACCCACAGTCGGCAGCGCTATCGCCGCAACCTGCGCTTTTATGCCGATGAACCGCGCTTGCGCGTCGGCGGCCCGACCTGGCACTGGGTGCGTGAGGGTATTCTGGCCGGTGAGCAGGTGTTGGCAGGCGTAGGTGATGATGACACGCCGACGCTTCTGATTCAGGCGGAGGAAGAGCGTGTGGTGGATAACCGCATGCATGACCGCTATTGTGAACTGCGCGCTGCCGCCGGTCACCCTTGTGAAGGGGGTAAACCGCTGGTCATCAACGGCGCGTACCATGAGATCCTTTTTGAAAAGGACGCTATGCGCTCAGTCGCGCTTAACGCCATCGTCGAGTTTTTCGACCGGCATAACTGATTTTCTATTGAGGTTAAATTTTCCTATGTACCAGGTTGTTGCATCTGATTTAGATGGCACGCTGCTTTCCCCCGACCACACCCTGTCGCCTTATGCGAAAGAGACCTTAAAGCTTCTGACCGCCCGTGGCGTGAACTTTGTGTTCGCTACCGGCCGCCACCACGTGGACGTGGGGCAGATCCGCGATAATCTGGAGATCAAGTCGTACATGATCACCTCCAACGGTGCGCGCGTGCATGATACCGACGGCAACCTGATCTTCACCCATAACCTGGATCGCGATATTGCTGCCGATCTCTTCGGCGTGGTGCATAACAATCCGGCTATCGTCACCAACGTATACCGCGACGACGAATGGTTCATGAACCGCCACCGCCCGGATGAAATGCGTTTCTTCAAGGAAGCGGTATTCAACTACTCCCTGTATGAGCCGGGCCTGCTGGATCCAGAGGGGATCAGCAAGGTGTTCTTCACCTGCGACAGCCACGAAGAGCTGCTGCCGCTTGAGCAGGCGATCAACGCCCGCTGGGGCGATCGCGTCAACGTGAGCTTCTCTACCCTGACCTGTCTGGAAGTGATGGCGGGCGGCGTTTCTAAAGGTCACGCGCTCGAAGCGGTTGCGAAACGTCTGGGCTTCGCGCTTAAAGACTGTATCGCCTTTGGCGACGGCATGAACGACGCCGAGATGCTCTCTATGGCGGGCAAAGGCTGCATCATGGAAAACGCGCACCAGCGCCTGAAGGATCTGCATCCGGAGCTGGAGATCATCGGCACCAACGCAGACAACGCGGTACCGAAATACCTGCGCAAACTGTTCCTTGAATAATCTTCATTCGGTTGTTTATTGTTCAGTTGTCAACTAAAGAGTTCGCTACAATGCCTGTCCTTCTTTCTGAGAGACAAGCATTGTGGCGCTACTCATTATCACCACTATCCTGTGGGCCTTCTCCTTTAGCCTGATTGGCGAATACCTTGCCGGTTCGGTCGACAGTTACTTCTCGGTGCTGATGCGCGTCGGGCTGGCGGCGCTGGTGTTCCTGCCGTTCCTGCGCACGCGCGGGCAATCGCTGAAAACCATTCTGCTGTACATGCTGGTGGGGGCGATGCAGCTTGGCATCATGTATCTGTTCAGCTTCCGGGCTTACGTCTACCTGTCCGTCTCCGAATTCCTGCTTTTTACCGTGCTGACGCCGCTCTATATCACGCTGATTTACGATCTGCTCAGCAGGCGCCGCCTGCGCTGGGGATATCTGCTAAGCGCCGCGCTGGCGGTTATTGGCGCGGCGATCATTCGCTACGACAAAGTGAGCGATCACTTCTGGACAGGGCTGATGTTCGTCCAGCTTGCCAACATCAGCTTTGCCATTGGTATGGTGGGCTATAAGCGCCTGATGGAAACCCGCCCGATGCCGCAGCACAACGCGTTTGCGTGGTTCTATATGGGCGCGGCGATCGTCGCGGTGGCGGCGTGGTTTATGCTCGGCAACCCGCAAAAGCTGCCGACCACCACCGTGCAGTGGAGCGTTCTGGTCTGGCTGGGCGTGGTGGCGTCGGGGCTGGGGTACTTTATGTGGAACTACGGCGCTACGCAGGTAGACGCCGGTACGCTGGGGATCATGAACAACGTGCACGTCCCGGCGGGGCTGCTGGTGAACCTCGCCATCTGGCAGGAACAGCCGCACTGGCCGAGCTTCCTTATTGGGGGGGCGGTGATCCTGGCTTCACTGTGGGTCCATCGCCGCTGGGTCGCTCCGCGCTCCGCACAAACGGAAGATGGTCGCACGCGTGGTTCCGCGCTGAGCGAATAAACGCCTCCGTAACCGGCTGACGCTGCTCGCCATCGCGCATGGCGGCGTACAGCCGGCTCCACAGTCCTTCTCCCAGGGTTTTGGTGACTACCAGACCCTGGCGTTCAAAGCTCTCCACCACCCAGTGCGGCAGCGCCGCGATACCCATGCTGGCCGCCACCATCTGGATCAGCAGCAGGGTGTTATCCACACTTTTCAGCTGCGGGCTGATGCCTGCCGGCTGCAGGAAGTGACGCCAGATATCCAGGCGGCTGCGCTGAACCGGGTAAATCAGCAGCGTTTCTGTCGCCAGATCTTCCGGCGTGATGCGCGTTTTGGCTGCCAGCGGATGGTCCGGCGCCAGCACCAGACGCACCTCAAAATCGAACATCGGCGAATAGTGCAGGCCGCTCCGCGGCAGGATGTCGGACGTCATCACCAGATCCAGCTCGCCCTGCTGGAGCGAGGGCTGCGGGTCGAACGTCACGCCAGATTTAAAGTCCATCTCCACCTGCGGCCACTTCTGGCGAAAGTTCTCTAGCGCGGGGGTCAGCCACTGAATACAGCTGTGGCACTCAATGGCGATCCGCAGTTTGGTCTGCTGCGGCTCGTTACACGCCTGCAGCGCGCTGGCGATCTGCGGCAGTACCTGATTCGCCAGTTGAAGAAGAATTTCACCCTGCGGCGTAAAGCGCAAAGGCTGGCTCTTACGCACAAAAAGACGAAATCCGAGGCGTTGTTCCAGATCGCTGAACTGGTGAGAAAGGGCGGACTGGGTCTGGTGCAGCGTGGCCGCCGCCGCCGCGAGCGAACCGCAGTTCCGCAACGCTTGTAGCGTTTTCAGGTGTTTAATCTCGATCATGAAAGTCCTTCACTCCGCCATGAACATTTTGCGCTTGAGGAATATACAGTACCTGCCAATTATAGATGTGTAAACATCTGGACGTCTAAATAACAAATTTCACAAGGGGCATACCATGACAATCCGCACTCACACTCTCGGTTTTCCTCGCGTTGGCCTGCGTCGCGAGCTGAAAAAAGCGCAAGAAAGCTACTGGGCGGGCAACGCCACCCGTGAAGAACTCCTGGCGGTGGGGCGGGAGCTGCGCGCCCGTCACTGGGATCAGCAAAAACAGGCGGGTATTGACCTGCTGCCGGTGGGCGATTTCGCCTGGTACGACCATGTTCTGACGACCAGCCTGCTGCTGGGCAACGTGCCGGCTCGTCATCAGAACAAAGATGGATCGGTGGATATCGACACCCTGTTCCGCATCGGCCGTGGCCGCGCGCCAACGGGTGAGCCAGCGGCAGCGGCGGAAATGACCAAGTGGTTTAACACCAACTATCACTATATGGTGCCGGAGTTCGTCAAAGGTCAGCAGTTTACGCTGGCCTGGACGCAGCTTCTGGACGAAGTGGATGAAGCGCTGGCGCTGGGCCACCAGGTGAAGCCCGTATTGCTGGGGCCGGTAACTTACCTGTGGCTGGGTAAAGTGAAGGGCGAACAATTTGACCGCCTCAGCCTGCTGAACGATATTCTGCCGGTCTATAAGCAGGTGCTGATTGAGCTGGGCAAGCGCGGCATTCAGTGGGTGCAAATCGACGAACCCGCGCTGGTGCTGGAGCTGCCGCAGGAGTGGCTCGATGCCTTCAAACCGGCGTATGACGCGCTCGCCGGACAGGTGAAGCTGCTGCTGACCACCTATTTCGAGGGCGTGACGCCGAACCTCGACGCTATCACCGCGCTGCCGGTTCAGGGCCTGCACGTTGACCTGGTTCACGGTAAGGACGATGTCGCAGAGCTGCACGAGCGCCTGCCTGAGGAGTGGTTGCTCTCCGCCGGTCTGGTCAACGGCCGTAACGTCTGGCGCGCCGATCTGAGCGAGAAATACGCCCAAATTAAAGACATCGTCGGCAAACGCGAGCTGTGGGTGGCTTCATCCTGCTCTCTGCTGCACAGTCCGATCGATCTGAGCGTGGAGACCCGTCTCGACCCTGAAGTGAAAAGCTGGTTTGCCTTCGCCCTGCAAAAATGTGAAGAGCTGGCACTGCTGCGCGATGCGCTCAACAGCGGCGATACGGCGGCGATTACCGAATGGAGCGCACCGATTCAGGCGCGTCGTCACTCGGCTCGCGTGCACAACCCGGCGGTAGAAAAACGTCTGTCGGCCATCACCGCCCGGGACAGCCAGCGTCAGAGCCCGTACGAGGTACGTGCCGAAGCCCAGCGCGCCCGCTTCAATCTTCCCGCGTGGCCGACCACGACCATCGGTTCATTCCCGCAAACTACCGAGATCCGCGGCCTGCGTCTGGACTTCAAAAAGGGCAATCTGGACGCGAATCATTACCGCACCGGCATTGCGGAACACATCAAGCAGGCGATTATCGAGCAGGAACGCCTCGGGCTGGACGTGCTGGTACACGGCGAAGCCGAGCGTAACGACATGGTGGAATACTTCGGTGAACACCTGGACGGCTTCGTCTTTACCCAGAACGGCTGGGTGCAGAGCTACGGCTCCCGCTGCGTGAAGCCGCCGGTGGTCATTGGCGACGTCAGCCGCCCGGAACCGATCACGGTGGAGTGGGCGAAGTACGCCCAGTCCCTGACCGACAAGCCGGTAAAAGGCATGCTGACCGGCCCGGTGACCATTCTCTGCTGGTCGTTCCCGCGCGAAGACGTGACCCGTGAAACCATCGCCAAACAGATCGCCCTGGCGCTGCGTGATGAAGTGGCGGATCTGGAAGCCGCAGGCATTGGCATTATCCAGATTGACGAACCGGCCCTGCGCGAAGGTCTGCCGCTGCGCCGCAGCGACTGGGATGCCTACCTGAAGTGGGGCGTGGAAGCGTTCCGCATCAACGCCGCAGTGGCGAAGGACGACACCCAGATCCACACCCATATGTGTTACTGCGAATTTAACGACATCATGGATTCGATTGCCGCGCTGGATGCAGACGTGATCACCATCGAGACCTCGCGTTCAGACATGGAGCTGCTGGAGTCGTTTGAAGAGTTCGACTACCCGAACGAAATTGGGCCGGGCGTATATGACATTCACTCCCCGAACGTGCCGAGCGTGGAGTGGATTGAAGCGCTGCTGAGGAAAGCTGCCCAGCGTATCCCGGCAGAACGCCTGTGGGTAAACCCGGACTGCGGCCTGAAAACCCGCGGCTGGCCGGAGACGCGTGCGGCGCTCGCCAACATGGTGAAGGCGGCGCAGAACTTACGTCAGGCTTGATGACGCGCAGGCCCGGTAAGGCGCAGCCGCCACCGGGCTTTTTTTATGCTTTCTTCCCGCCGTACTGGCTAAACCATGCCAGCATTCTCTGCCAGCCATCTTTAGCGGATTCCGCGTGATAGCTCGGACGATAATCGGCATTAAACGCGTGTCCGGCATCGGGATACACCACGATTTCGGCCTTCGCGTTCGCCGCCCGCAGCGCGTGGCGCATCGTCTCGACGGTATCAAGCGGAATGCCGGTATCCTGGCCGCCATATAGCCCTAACACCGGGGCATTGAGATCGGTAGCGATATCAACCGGATGCTTCGGTGAGTTCAGCGTCTTTTCGCCCACCAGTTTGCCGTACCAGGCAACGGCGGCTTTCAGCTGCGGGTTATGCGCGGCATACAGCCAGCTAATGCGTCCACCCCAGCAGAAACCGGTGACCATTAAGCGGTGCGGGTCGCCGCCGTTGCGCGCCGCCCAGCTGGCGACGTGGTCTAGGTCTGCCAGCACCTGCGCGTCCGGCACTTTGCTGACCAGGTTGCTGAAGAGCGTCGGGATATCACTGTAGTCATTCGGATCGCCCTGACGGAAGTAGAGCTCTGGCGCAACGGCCAGATAACCCTCCAGCGCCAGGCGGCGGCAGAGGTCGCGAATATGTTCGTGAACGCCGAAAATCTCCTGAACCACAATCACGATGGGCAGCGGGCCGTCTGCTGACTTTGGCCGCGCGTGATATGCAGGCATATTTTCCCCCTGAGAGGGGATGGAGGTCTCGCCCGCCGTAATGGCCTCTTCTGAGGTTGAGACGATGGTTGAAGCATGCGGAGCCGCAGCAGGTGCAAATCCGGTTTTTTCAGTCATGGCATTCTCCGTACCAATGAGTTAGCGCAAAGGTAAATATAGACACCAGGTTAACAACTCACAGTGCCTTAAACGGTCTATCTTTTGTGCAGCACCCGACGATATAACTTGTTAATGTGATGTAAATCACTTTTTGATGGAAATTCAATGCAATCATTTTCATTCATGGTGAGATGCGTCACGAAATTATGCTTACTGCTTCTGTAAAGTACCGTTTTACTTCTTCTGACTAACCGACCCACAGAGGAGTCACCTATGTCTAAGTCTGATGTTTTTCATCTCGGCCTCACTAAAAATGATTTACAAGGGGCTACGCTCGCTATCGTCCCTGGCGACCCAGAGCGTGTGGAAAAGATCGCCGCGCTGATGGATAAGCCGGTCAAGCTGGCTGCCCATCGTGAATTCACCACCTGGCGCGCAGAGCTGGATGGCAAAGCGGTGATTGTGTGCTCTACCGGTATCGGTGGCCCGTCTACCTCTATTGCCGTGGAAGAGCTGGCGCAGCTGGGCATTCGTACTTTCCTGCGTATCGGCACCACCGGCGCGATTCAGCCGCACATTAACGTCGGCGACGTGCTGGTGACGACCGCATCCGTGCGTCTGGACGGCGCAAGCCTGCACTTTGCACCGATGGAATTCCCGGCAGTGGCTGACTTCGAGTGCACCACCGCGCTGGTTGAAGCGGCGAAATCCGTGGGCGCAACCACTCACGTGGGCGTAACTGCCTCTTCTGATACCTTCTATCCGGGCCAGGAGCGTTACGACACCTTCTCAGGCCGCGTAGTGAGCCGCTTCAAAGGCTCAATGGAAGAGTGGCAATCCATGGGCGTGATGAACTACGAGATGGAATCCGCAACGCTGCTGACCATGTGCGCAAGCCAGGGTCTGCGTGCTGGTATGGTGGCGGGCGTTATCGTCAACCGCACTCAGCAGGAGATCCCGAACGCCGAAACCATGAAGCAGACAGAAAGTCACGCGGTGAAAATCGTGGTTGAAGCGGCTCGCCGCCTGATCTAGTCCTCCTCTCTGAGATAAAAGGCCGACGCGTTCGGCCTTTATTTTTTGCGTAGCGCCTCGCAGGAAAACCCTTTCAAACTGGACGTTTATACAGCACAATCTTATTTTGTGCGGGTAATACGTTGATGCAGGGGGCATTGTGGATATCTCAATCCTGATTTATGCGGTAATTGCGCTGGCTGGCGTGGCGATAGGCTGGCTGATATCCAGCTATCAGCATGCACAGCAGAAGGCCGAGCAACTGGCTGAACGCGAAGAGATCGTCGCCGATTTAAGCGCCGCAAAACAGCAGCTTGCCCTAAGCGACCACTGGCGCGACGAGTGTGAACTGCTCAATAACGAACTGCGTAACCTGCGTGATATCAACACCTCGCTGGAGGCCGATCTCCGCGAAGTGACTACCCGCCTTGAATCCACCCAGCTGCATGCCGAAGACAAAATCCGCCAGATGATCAACAGCGAGCAGCGCCTCAGCGAGCAGTTCGAGAACCTCGCCAACCGCATTTTCGAGCACAGCAACCGCCGCGTTGATGAGCAAAATCGCCAGAGCCTGAACAGCCTGCTGACGCCGCTGCGCGAACAGCTGGACGGCTTTCGCCGTCAGGTACAGGACAGCTTTGGTCAGGAAGCCCGCGAACGCCACACGCTGGCGCATGAGATCCGCAATCTTCAACAGCTGAATGCCCAGATGGCGCAGGAGGCGGTCAACCTGACGCGGGCGCTGAAAGGCGATAACAAAACCCAGGGTAACTGGGGGGAAGTGGTGCTCACCCGCGTGCTGGAGGCCTCTGGCCTGCGGGAAGGGTATGAATACGAAACGCAGGTGAGTATCGAAAACGATGCCCGCTCGCGAATGCAGCCGGATGTGATTGTGCGTCTGCCGCAGGGCAAAGATGTGGTCATTGACGCCAAAATGACGCTGGTGGCCTATGAGCGCTACTTCAACGCTGAAGATGACTATACGCGCGAATCGGCGCTGCAGGAGCACATTGCCTCCGTGCGTAACCATATTCGCCTGCTGGGTAGAAAGGATTATCAGCAACTGCCGGGGCTGCGCTCGCTGGACTACGTGCTGATGTTTATCCCGGTCGAACCCGCGTTTTTGCTGGCGCTCGACAGACAGCCCGAACTGATCACCGAAGCGCTGAAAAATAACATTATGCTGGTCAGCCCCACCACGCTGCTGGTGGCCTTACGCACCATTGCGAACCTGTGGCGCTATGAGCACCAGAGCCGTAACGCGCAGCAGATTGCCGACCGCGCCAGCAAGCTGTACGACAAAATGCGCCTCTTCGTGGACGACATGTCCTCCGTCGGGCAAAGCCTGGATCGTGCGCAGGATAACTACCGCCAGGCGATGAAAAAGCTCTCCTCCGGGCGTGGCAACCTGCTTGCGCAGGCTGAAGCATTCCGCAGCCTGGGAGTGGAGGTTAAACGCGAGATTAATCCGGAATTGGTCGAACAGGCGACAGCCCAGGACGAAGAGTTCCGACTGCGTGAGGGCGGGGATGAACAAAATTCACCCAGCCAGGACAACGATTTAGCGCCGGATTTATCGCCAGACGAGCAGCCAGCGCGTTTCTTTCGCGGTGGTTGAATCGTAGGGCAATTGCGCCCAATCTGTTACACTTCACGAACATTTGACTGATTAGCAGGCTCTGAGATGGTTGACGATTCACAAGACACGACGCACTTTGGCTTTCAGACTGTAGCCAAAGCGCAGAAAGCTGACATGGTGGCCCACGTATTTCATTCCGTGGCGGCGAAGTACGATGTGATGAATGACTTGATGTCGTTCGGCATTCATCGCTTGTGGAAGCGCTTCACCATCGACTGCAGCGGTGTGCGTCGTGGACAAACGGTTCTCGATCTGGCTGGCGGTACGGGCGATCTGACGGCGAAATTCTCCCGTCTGGTGGGCGAAACCGGTCGCGTTGTATTGGCTGATATTAATGACTCCATGCTTAAAATGGGACGCGAAAAGCTGCGTAACATCGGCGTGGTGGGTAACGTGGAATACGTGCAGGCCAACGCCGAAGCGCTGCCGTTCCCGGACAATACTTTTGACTGCATCACGATTTCCTTCGGTCTGCGTAACGTCACCGATAAAGAAAAAGCGCTGCGTTCCATGTACCGCGTGCTGAAGCCGGGTGGACGCCTGCTGGTGCTCGAGTTCTCTAAACCGATTATCGACCCGCTGAGCAAAGCCTACGACGCATATTCCTTCCACGTGCTGCCGCGTATTGGCGAACTGGTGGCAAACGACGCGGAAAGCTATCGCTATCTGGCGGAATCAATTCGCATGCATCCGGATCAGGACACCTTAAAAGCCATGATGCAGGATGCGGAATTTGAGAACGTTGAGTACTTCAACATGACGGCGGGTGTCGTCGCGCTGCATCGCGGTTACAAATTCTGAGTGGAGGTGTCCCGTGCCCTTTAAACCCTTAGTCACCGCAGGCATCGAGAATGTGCTGAATGCCTTCCTGTATCGCGCTCCGGCGCTGAAAGCCGCACGTCAGCGGCTCAACGGGAAGGTACTGCGCATTGTGTTAAAAGAGTTCTCGACGCCGCTCGTGCTGGTTTTCAGCGAACGTCAGCTTGACGTTCTGGGTGAGTGGGAAGGTGAAGCTGATTGCTCGGTCATTACCCATATGAGCGTGCTGCCAAAACTGCGCGATCGCCAGCAATTAACGGCGCTTATCCGCAGCGGTGAGCTGGAAGTGGAAGGCGACATCCAGGTCGTGCAGAACTTCGTTGCGCTCAGCGATCTGGCTGAGTTTGACCCGGCAGAGCTGCTGGCGCCTTTTATTGGCGACATCGCCGCTGAAGGGATCGGGAAAGTTATTCATGGCGGCACGGCGTTCCTGCGCAAAAATCTGCAACGCCAACAGCGTTATGCCGCAGAAGTGCTGACCGAAGAGTGGCGCATGGCGCCCGGGCCGCTGGAAGTTGCGTGGTTCGCAGAAGAGACGGCCGCGGTTGAACGTGCGGTTGATGCCCTAAGCAAACGGCTGGAAAAACTGGAGGGCAAATGACGCCTGGTGAAATTCGGCGCCTCTATTTTATCATCCACACCTTTTTGAGTTACGGGCTCGACGAGCTCATCCCCAAAATGCGTATCACGCTGCCGCTCAGGATCTGGCGGCGGACGCTGTTCTGGATGCCAAATCGCCATAAAGGTCAGCCGCTGGGTGAACGCCTGCGTCTGGCGCTGCAGGAGCTCGGCCCGGTATGGATTAAGTTCGGACAGATGCTCTCAACTCGCCGCGATCTCTTCCCGCCGCACATTGCCGATGAACTGGCGATGCTGCAGGACCGTGTCGCCCCGTTTGACGGGGTGAGAGCGAAGAAACAGATCGAGGAGGCGATGGGTAACCTTCCCGTTGAAACCTGGTTTGACGATTTCGAAATAGAACCGCTGGCGTCGGCTTCTATCGCTCAGGTGCACACTGCGCGTCTGAAAGAGAACGGCAAAGAGGTGGTGATCAAGGTGATCCGCCCGGATATCCTGCCGATTATCAAAGCCGATATGAAGCTAATTTATCGTCTGGCGCGCTGGGTTCCGCGTCTGCTGCCGGACGGCCGTCGATTGCGCCCGATGGAAGTGGTGCGGGAATATGAAAAAACGCTGATTGATGAGCTTAATCTGTTGCGAGAATCGGCAAACGCCATTCAGCTGCGCCGCAATTTTGAAAACAGCCCGATGCTCTACGTGCCTGAAGTCTATTCTGACTATTGCAGCCAGAACATGATGGTCATGGAGCGCATCTACGGTATTCCGGTTTCGGATGTGGTGGCCCTGGAGAAGCAGGGAACGAACATGAAGCTGCTGGCCGAACGTGGCGTGCAGGTCTTCTTTACCCAGGTATTCCGCGACAGTTTTTTCCATGCGGACATGCATCCGGGCAATATCTTCGTGAGCTATGAGCATCCTGAGGATCCGAAATACATCGGTATCGACTGCGGAATTGTGGGCTCGCTGAATAAAGAAGATAAACGTTATCTGGCTGAGAACTTCATCGCCTTCTTCAACCGCGACTACCGTAAGGTGGCCGAGCTGCATGTGGATTCCGGCTGGGTTCCGCCAGACACCAATGTCGAAGAGTTCGAGTTTGCTATCCGTACCGTTTGCGAACCGATTTTTGAAAAACCGCTGGCAGAGATCTCTTTTGGACACGTGCTGTTAAACCTGTTCAATACGGCCCGCCGCTTTAATATGGAAGTTCAGCCACAGTTAGTTTTACTTCAGAAAACATTACTTTACGTTGAGGGTGTAGGTCGACAACTCTATCCTCAGTTAGACTTGTGGAAGACGGCTAAACCTTTCCTGGAATCCTGGATTAAGGATCAGGTTGGCCTTCCAGCGCTGGTGCGTTCGCTGAAAGAGAAAGGCCCGTTCTGGATCGAAAAAATGCCTGAAATTCCTGAACTGGTTTACGACAGTTTGCGTCAGAGCAAGAATCTTCAGCACAGCATGGATAAAATCGCCCGCGAGCTTCAGTCTAGCCGTGTGCGCCAGGGACAGTCACGCTACCTCTTTGGCATTGGCGCAACGCTGCTGCTGAGCGGTACGCTGCTGCTGATCAACCGTCCTGACTGGCAGATGATGCCCGCCTGGCTGATGGCTGGCGGGGTTGTTGTCTGGCTTGCAGGATGGAGAAAAACGCGCTGAGTTTGCATCGCCATCGACAGGTCGCATACGTATAATGCGACCTGACCAATTAATCATCTATCCCTGAGGAATATGTATGGGTGGTATCAGTATCTGGCAATTAGTCATTATTGCCGTCATCGTTGTGCTGCTGTTTGGCACCAAAAAGCTCGGTTCTATTGGTTCCGATCTGGGCGCGTCTATCAAAGGCTTCAAGAAAGCAATGAGCGATGATGAGAGCAAGCAGGATAAAACCAGCCAGGACGCTGACTTTACTGCTAAATCCATCTCCGATAAGCAGGAAGATGCCAAAAAGGAAGACGCTAAACGCCACGATAAAGAGCAGGTGTAAGTCGTGTTCGACATTGGTTTTAGTGAGCTGCTGCTGGTCTTTGTGATTGGTCTGATCGTGCTGGGACCGCAGCGTCTGCCGGTAGCGGTGAAAACCGTCGTGGGCTGGGTTCGAGCGCTAAGATCGCTGGCTTCGACCGTTCAGAACGAGCTGGCGCAGGAACTTAAGCTGCAGGAGTTTCAGGAAAGCCTGAAAAAGGTTGAGAAGGCGAGCATGGATAACCTGACGCCGGAACTGAAAGCCTCAATGGATGAGCTGCGCGAAGCGGCGGAATCCATGAAGCGCTCTTACAGCGTTAACGATCCTGAAAAAGCGAGCGATGAAGCGAACACTATTCATAACCCGGTGGTGAAGGACAGCGAAGCGCAGCGTGAGGGCGTGACGCCAGCGAGTGCGGAGCACCAGGCCGCAGCGCCTGAACAAACGCCGCAGGAAACTGAACTGAAAAAACAGGCGCAGCCGGAAGAGCCGGTGGTAAAAGCGGCTGAAGCGAAACCCGCCGCGCCCGTTTCCGAATCATCCCCCTCGTCGAGTGATAAAGCGTAACTATGGCAGTAGATGATACTCAACCGCTTATTACGCACCTGATTGAGCTGCGTAAGCGCCTGTTAAACTGCATTATTGCGGTATTCCTCATATTCCTGTGCCTGGTCTATTTCGCCAACGATATTTATCAGGTGGTTTCTGCGCCGCTGATCAAGCAGATGCCGCTGGGGGCAACGATGATTGCAACAGACGTTGCATCACCGTTTTTCACCCCGATTAAGCTCACCTTCTGGGTGTCGTTGATTGCGTCTGCACCCGTCATCCTTTATCAGGTATGGGCATTTGTGGCGCCAGCACTGTACAGGCACGAACGTAAACTGGTGATCCCGCTGCTGGTCTCCAGTTCGCTGCTGTTCTATATCGGCATGGCGTTTGCCTACTTCGTTGTCTTCCCGCTGGCCTTTGGCTTCCTGACGCATACCGCGCCGGAAGGGGTTCAGGTATCGACGGATATCGCCAGCTACCTCAGCTTTGTGATGGCGCTGTTTATGGCGTTCGGTGTGGCGTTTGAAGTGCCGGTGGCCATTGTGCTGCTCTGCTGGGTTGGGGTAACCACCCCTGATGACCTGCGTAAGAAGCGTCCCTATATTCTGGTGGGCGCCTTCGTAGTCGGCATGCTGCTGACGCCGCCGGACGTCTTCTCACAAACGCTGCTGGCAATACCGATGTACTGCCTGTTTGAGGTTGGCGTATTCTTCTCGCGTTTCTACGTGGGAAAAGGACGCCGGTCGGACGATGAAGACGATGCGTCCGAAAAGACCACTGAAGAGTAAAACCAGCCGCCCGTCAGGGCGGTTGTTCTATGGGGAATCGCATGTTTGATATCGGACTCAACCTGACCAGCTCGCAGTTTGCGAAAGATCGTGACGAGGTGGTTGCGCGTGCTTTTGAGGCTGGCGTAAAAGGGCTGCTCCTGACCGGGACCAACCTGCATGAGAGCGAGCAGGCGCTGCTGTTGGCGCAACGCTATCAACACTGCTGGTCAACCGCCGGCGTCCACCCTCATGACAGCAGCCAGTGGACGGCTGAGAGCGCAGAAACCCTGCGCACGCTGGCAAAAACGGCAGAGGTGGTGGCTATTGGCGAGTGCGGGCTCGATTTTAACCGCAACTTCTCCACGCCTGAAGAACAGGAAAAGGCGTTCACTGCCCAGCTTGCGCTGGCGGCAGAGCTTCAAATGCCCGTCTTTATGCACTGTCGCGATGCGCATGAACGTTTTCTCGCACTGCTGGACCCGTGGCTGGATAAACTGCCCGGCGCAGTGCTCCACTGCTTCACCGGGTCTCGCCAGGAAGCGCTGGATTGCCTGAACCGCGGTTTGTATCTGGGGATCACCGGTTGGGTGTGTGATGAGCGCCGCGGGCTTGAGCTTCGCGAGCTGCTGCCGATAATCCCGGCAGACCGTTTGCTTCTTGAAACCGATGCGCCATACCTGCTGCCGCGAGATATGAAGCCCAAACCGGCATCGCGGCGAAACGAGCCCGCCTTGCTGGGGCACATTGTTGAGCGCGTAGCGCACTGGCGTGGAGAGGATCCGCACTGGCTTTCCGCGCAGACGGATGACAACGTGCGTCGCCTGTTCGGGATAAACGTTTAAACTTTGCGGAAGTCGGTGTTTTTCACGCTCTGCAGCACCTGCTTGTTCAGCAGATTGAGCAACAGCATGGAGCGCGCTTCACCGTCCGGCTCGGCGAAAATCGCCTGCAGGCCTTCGAATGCGCCTTCGGTAATGACGACGCTATCGCCCGCGTAAGGGGTTTCCGGGTCGGTGATCCCTTCAGGCTGTTGATAAACAGACAGCTGATGAATGACGGTCGACGGAACGGTTGCCGGGTGGGCACCAAAACGAACGAAGTGGCTGACGCCGCGCGTTGCGCTGATGGTAGTGGTGTGGATCACCTCAGGGTCGAACTCCACGAACAGATAGTTCGGGAATAAAGGCTCACTGACGGTTGTGCGCTTCCCGCGCTGCATTTTTTCAAGCGTGATCACGGGTGTCAGACAATTTACAGACTGACGTTCAAGATGTTCCTGCGCGCGCTGAAGTTGCCCGCGTTTGCAATACAGTAAATACCAGGCCTGCATAATCGCTCTTTCCCTTAGTTCGGGGCGCAAGCATATCAAAACCCTGGAGGGATCGCTAAGTTGATTATAATGGGGGAAATTCGAACACAGCGGATAAGTTCACGCTAATTTAACAAAATTACAGCATCAAGCAGGCTTACGCCGTATAATGAAGCGCTTACAGAGAGGCCATGACTAACTGCATGAAATACCACGATCTCCGCGACTTCCTGACGCTGCTGGAAAAGCAGGGTGAACTGAAACGCATTACACTTCCTGTTGATCCTTATCTGGAAATGACAGAAATTGCTGACCGCACCCTGCGTGCCGGTGGCCCTGCATTACTGTTTGAAAATCCAAAAGGTTACTCAATGCCGGTGCTGTGCAACCTGTTTGGCACCCCGCGTCGTGTCGCGCTGGGAATGGGGCAGGAAGACGTTACCGCGCTGCGTGAAGTGGGGAAACTGCTGGCATTTCTGAAAGAGCCTGAGCCACCGAAAGGTTTCCGCGATCTGTTCGATAAGCTGCCGCAGTTTAAGCAGGTGCTGAACATGCCCACCAAACGCCTGCGCGGCGCGCCGTGTCAGCAGAAAGTGCTGGAAGGCGATGCGGTGGATCTCACCAAAATCCCTATCATGCAGTGCTGGCCTGAAGATGCTGCGCCGCTGATCACCTGGGGCCTCACCGTGACGCGCGGGCCGCATAAAGAGCGGCAAAACCTCGGTATTTATCGCCAGCAGCTGATTGGCAAGAATAAGCTCATCATGCGCTGGCTGTCGCACCGCGGCGGCGCGCTGGATTTCCAGGAGTGGTGTGCTGCACATCCGGGTGAACGGTTCCCGGTGTCTGTCGCGTTAGGTGCCGATCCGGCCACCATTCTGGGGGCGGTCACGCCCGTACCGGATACGCTCTCTGAATATGCGTTTGCTGGCCTGCTGCGCGGGACTAAAACCGAGGTCGTGAAGTGTATCTCCAACGATCTCGAAGTGCCGGCCAGCGCCGAAATTGTGCTGGAAGGTTACATTGAGCAGGGTGAAATGGCGCCAGAAGGCCCATACGGCGACCACACCGGCTATTACAACGAAGTGGATAACTTCCCGGTGTTTACCGTCACGCATGTTACTCAGCGTGAAGATGCGATTTATCACTCCACCTATACTGGCCGCCCACCGGATGAACCGGCGGTGCTCGGCGTGGCGCTGAACGAAGTATTTGTGCCGATCCTGCAAAAGCAGTTCCCGGAAATCGTTGATTTTTATCTGCCGCCTGAAGGATGCTCGTATCGCATGGCGGTGGTCACGATGAAGAAGCAGTATCCCGGACATGCTAAACGCGTGATGATGGGCGTATGGTCTTTCCTGCGCCAGTTTATGTATACCAAATTTGTTATTGTCTGCGATGATGACGTTAACGCCCGTGACTGGAACGACGTTATCTGGGCGATAACCACGCGAATGGATCCTGCGCGTGATACGGTGTTAGTCGAAAATACGCCGATAGATTATCTGGATTTTGCCTCGCCGGTTTCCGGTCTTGGCTCAAAGATGGGACTGGATGCCACAAATAAATGGCCTGGCGAAACCGACCGTGAATGGGGTCGCCCGATCAAAAAAGATCCTGCTGTGACCGCGCGAATTGACGCGATCTGGGACGAACTGGCCATAATGAATAACGGTAAACCCTGAGCTGACCGTTAAGCCCTATAGACTTCCCGACAGAGAGAGCGAATGACAACCTTAAGCTGTAAAGTGACGTCGGTAGATGCTATTACCGACACCGTATATCGCGTCCGTTTGGTTCCTGAAGCGGCATTCTCATTCCGTGCCGGCCAGTACCTGATGGTGGTGATGGATGAGCGTGATAAGCGTCCTTTCTCTATGGCCTCTACGCCAGCAGAGCAGGAATTTATTGAGCTGCATATTGGTGCGTCTGAGCTTAACCTGTACGCGATGGCCGTGATGGACCGCATCCTGAAAGAGCGTGAGATTGTGGTCGACATTCCTCACGGCGATGCGTGGTTGCGTGATGACGAAGACCGTCCGCTGATTCTGATCGCGGGCGGTACGGGCTTCTCCTATGTGCGCTCTATTCTGTTGACCGCGCTGGCGCGTAATCCAGACCGTGACATCACTATCTACTGGGGCGGCCGCGAAGAGAAGCACCTGTACGACCTGTCTGAACTGGAAGCGCTGAGCGTTAACCATCCTAACCTGCGCATTGAGCCAGTGGTCGAGCAGCCGGAAGAGGGCTGGCGTGGACGTAGCGGGACGGTGCTGACGGCGGTACTGCAGGATCACGGCACGCTGGCGGGACATGATATCTACATTGCAGGCCGTTTCGAGATGGCGAAAATTGCCCGCGACCTGTTCTGTAACGAACGCGATGCGCGTGAAGATCGCCTGTTTGGCGATGCGTTTGCCTTCATTTAAATAAAAAACCCGCCCCTGACAGGCGGGAAGAACGGCAACTAAACTGTCTCTCTTCGCCAATGACGCCATAACTGCGTTGGCTGCGCTCGTTCACCCGAATCACTTACTAATGTAAGCTCATCGGGATTCGCTCGCTTGCCGCCTTGTTCTGACGTCATTGGCTTTGAGATACTTTTCCTTACTTACACTCTCTCAAACACCGTCGCGATACCCTGACCCAGGCCGATACACATCGTTGCCAGACCAAACTGGGCATCTTTGCGTTCCATCAGGTTAATCAGCGTCGTGCTGATACGCGCCCCGGAACAGCCCAGCGGGTGACCGAGGGCGATCGCGCCGCCGTTGAGGTTAATCTTCTCGTCGATCTGCTCCATCAGCCCCAGATCTTTAATGCACGGCAGGATCTGCGCGGCAAACGCTTCGTTCATCTCGAACAGATCGATATCGCTGGCAGTTAAGCCCGCTTTTTTCAGCGCCAGCTTCGAGGCCGGAACCGGGCCGTAACCCATGATTGAAGGATCGCAGCCCACCACCGCCATCGAACGCACGCGAGCGCGTGGCGTCAGGCCCAATTCGCGGGCGCGGCTTTCGCTCATCACCAGCATCGCGGCGGCACCGTCGGACAGCGCCGACGACGTCCCTGCCGTTACCGTACCGGTGACCGGATCAAATGCCGGACGCAGGGTAGAAAGCGCTTCGACCGTCGTTTCCGGGCGAATAACTTCGTCGTAGCTGAACTGCTTCAGTACGCCGTCTGCATCGTGGCCCCCGGTCGGGATGATCTCATTCTTGAAGGCACCGGACTGCGTGGCGGCCCAGGCGCGGGCGTGAGAGCGCGCGGCAAAAGCATCCTGCATTTCACGACTGATGCCGTGCAGGCGGGAGAGCATCTCGGCGGTAAGGCCCATCATGCCTGCGGCTTTCGCCACGTTGCGGCTCATGCCCGGATGGAAGTCGACCCCGTGGCTCATCGGCACATGGCCCATGTGTTCAACGCCGCCGACCAGACAGGCCTGCGCATCGCCGGTCATGATCATGCGCGCCGCGTCGTGCAGGGCCTGCATCGACGAACCACACAGGCGGTTGACGGTAACGGCCGGAACCGAATGCGGGATCTCCGCCAGCAGCGACGCGTTGCGGGCGATGTTGAAGCCCTGCTCCAGCGTTTGCTGCACGCAGCCCCAGTAGATATCGTCAAGCGCTGCTGGGTCCAGCGCCGGGTTACGCGCCAGCAGGCTACGCATCAGGTGCGCGGAGAGATCTTCCGCTCGCACGTTACGGAACGCACCGCCTTTTGAACGGCCCATCGGGGTGCGAATCGCATCAACAATGACAACCTTTTCCATTGTGACTCCTTAAGCCGTTTTCAGCGCGCCAACCGGACGGGCTGGCTCAACTGCTGGATAGTAGGGTTCGTTATGGCGCGCTTTGTTACGCAGCCCTTCCGGCACTTCATAAAGCGGACCGAGGTGCTGATACTGCTGCGCCATATCGAGATAGCGGGCGCTGCCGAGCGTATCCAGCCAGCGGAACGCGCCGCCGTGGAACGGAGGGAAGCCCAGGCCATATACCAACGCCATATCCGCTTCTGCCGGGCTGGCAATAATGCCTTCTTCCAGGCAACGGACCACTTCGTTGATCATCGGAATCATCATGCGGGCAATAATTTCGTCGTCGGTGAAGTCGCGTTTCGGCTGGCATACGTCGGCCAACAGGCCATCCACCGCCGCATCTTCTTCTTTCTTCGGTTTGCCTTTGCTGTCTTCTTTATAACGCCAGAAGCCCAGGCCGTTTTTCTGTCCGAAGCGGTTGGCGTCAAAGAGGGCGTCAATGGCATCGCGATAATCTTTCTGCATGCGCTGCGGGAAGCCCGCCGCCATGACGGCCTGCGCGTGGTGGGCGGTATCAATGCCGACGACGTCCAGCAGATACGCCGGGCCCATCGGCCAGCCGAACTGTTTTTCCATTACTTTGTCGATTTTGCGGAAGTCCGCGCCGTCGCGCAGCAGCTGGCCGAAGCCGGCGAAGTACGGGAACAGCACGCGGTTCACAAAGAAACCTGGGCAGTCATTAACGACGATCGGCGTTTTACCCATCTTGCTTGCCCACGCCACGACTTTAGCGATGGTTTCGTCAGAGGTTTTTTCTCCACGGATCACTTCGACCAGTGGCATACGGTGTACCGGGTTGAAGAAGTGCATTCCGCAGAAGTTTTCCGGACGCTTCAGCACGCTCGCCAGTTCGCTGATGGGGATGGTGGAGGTGTTTGAGGCCAGGACGGCGTCCGGGCGAACCTTGTCTTCCGTTTCCGCCAGCACCGCTTTTTTGACTTTCGGGTTCTCAACGACCGCTTCAACCACCACGTCCACACGGTCGAAACCGCTGTATTCCAGCACAGGCTGGATGGTTGAGATCACGCCTGCGAGCTTCAGCCCGTCAATTTTTCCGCGCTCAAGCTGTTTATTCAGCAGCTTGGCGGCTTCGGTCATGCCCAGCGTCAGAGATTTCTCGTTGATGTCTTTCATCACTACCGGCACGCCTTTCCAGGCCGACTGGTAAGCGATGCCGCCGCCCATAATACCGGCGCCGAGTACCGCCGCGTGTTTTGGCGTCTCAACGTTTTTAGTCAGCTGTTTGGCTTTGCCCTTCACGAACTGATCGTTGAGGAAGATGCCAACCAGCGCGCGGGCTTCATTGGTGTGCGCCAGTGGAACAAAGCTCTGGTTTTCCAGCTTCAGGGCTTCGTCGCGGCTAAAGCGGGCTGCCGCTTCAATGGTTTTCACCGCCGTGATTGGCGCCGGGTAGTGTTTACCCGCCGTCTGCATCACCATGCCTTTGGCGATGGTGAAGCTCATGGTGGCTTCAATCTTGCTGAGCTTTAACGGCTCCAGCTTCGGCTGACGTTTGGCTTTCCAGTCCAAATCGCCGTTAATCGCCTGACGGAGAATGGCGAGTGCACCTTCAACCAGCTTCTCTGGTTTCACGACGCCGTCGACCAGACCAATTTTCTGCGCCTGTTCTGCACCCACGTCTTTACCGGCGGCAATGATTTCCAGGGCGCTGTCGGCGCCCAGCATGCGCGGCATACGCACGGAACCGCCAAAGCCCGGCATGATGCCCAGCTTGGTTTCCGGCAGGCCGATACGCAGGTCCGGCGTCGCCAGACGATAGTCGGTCGCCAGCACGCACTCGCAGCCGCCGCCCAGCGCGTAGCCGTTCACGGCAGAGATCGTTGGAACAGGCAGATCTTCCAGACGATTAAAGACGCTGTTGGCAAAGTGCAGCCACTGGCTCAGCTGTTCTTCCGGAACCTGGAACAGCGAGAGGAATTCGGTGATATCGGCACCGACAATAAAGGCCGCTTTGTTCGAACGCAGCAGCAGCCCTTTTAATTCAGATTGCTTTTCAAGTACTTCCAGCGCCTGGCCAAGACTGGCCACCGTCGCGGTATCAAGCTTATTCACTGAGCCGGGGGCATCGAACACCAGTTCGGCAATGCCATCTTCCAGCCAGTTGAGGTACAGGGTGTCGCCTTTGTAAAGCATGTCAGTCTCCTGAATCCAGCAAGTGGATCTGGTCATACCAGATGAGACGGAGTGTGGAATTTATGTTAATAAAATGCAAATTACTCATTAAGAAATTGCTGCGTTGATCACGGTCGGTGGAAATCACGCAGCCGGAGTGAGGTGTGCTAAGATGCGATGACTTGAGGTCAAAAAAACGAAAGGAAGAATGATGGACTCACTGGCTTCGCTTTATAAAAATCATATCGTTACCCTACAGGAACGTACCCGCGATGTACTGGCCCGCTTCAAGCTGGATGCTCTTCTGATCCACTCCGGCGAGCTGATGAATACTTTTCTTGATGACCACGCCTATCCGTTTAAGGTTAACCCGCAGTTTAAAGCCTGGGTGCCGGTGACACAGGTTCCGAATTGCTGGCTTCTGGTGGACGGCGTGAACAAGCCGAAACTGTGGTTCTACCTGCCGGTTGATTACTGGCACAACGTCGAACCGCTGCCGACCTCTTTCTGGACCGAAGAAATTGAGGTGATCGCCCTGCCAAAAGCGGACGGCATTGGCAGCCAGCTGCCAGCGGCGCGCGGCAACATCGGCTACATTGGCCCTGTACCTGAACGTGCGCTCGGTCTGGATATTCCGGCAGATAAACTCAATCCGAAAGGCGTGCTGGATTACCTGCACTATTACCGCGCGTATAAAACCGACTATGAACTCTACTGCATGCGTGAAGCGCAAAAAACGGCGGTGAATGGTCACCGCGCCGCGCACGAAGCGTTCCAGTCAGGCATGAGCGAGTTCGATATCAACCTGGCCTACCTGACCGCAACCGGTCATCGTGACACCGACGTACCGTACAGCAACATCGTCGCGCTGAATGAGCATGCGTCTGTTCTTCACTACACCAAACTGGATCATCAGGTTCCGTCTGAGATGCGCAGCTTCCTGCTGGATGCAGGCGCAGAGTACAACGGCTATGCGGCCGATCTGACCCGCACCTGGGCGGCGAATGCGGATACCGATTTTGCGCAGCTTATTATGGACGTAAACGACGAACAGTTGGCATTGATTGGCACCATGAAGGCCGGAACCAGCTACGTGGATTACCACATCCAGTTCCATCAGCGCATTGCTAAACTGCTGCGTAAGCATCAGATTGTGAAAGACATGAGCGAAGAGGCGATGGTCGAAAACGACCTGACTGGACCATTCATGCCGCACGGTATCGGCCACCCGCTGGGCCTGCAGGTTCACGACGTTGCGGGCTTCATGCAGGATGATACCGGTACGCACCTGGCGGCACCGTCTAAATATCCTTACCTGCGCTGCACCCGTATCCTTGAGCCGCGCATGGTATTGACCATCGAGCCGGGGATCTACTTTATTGAATCCCTGCTGGCGCCGTGGCGTGAAGGGCAGTTCAGCAAGCACTTCAACTGGGAAAAAATCGACGCGCTGAAACCGTTTGGCGGCATTCGTATCGAAGATAACGTGGTGGTTCACGAGAACGGTATCGAGAATATGACGCGAGACCTGAAGCTGGCCTGATGGAAAGCTGGCTGATACCGGCTGAACCGGTCACCTTTGTTGAGGAAATCAAGAAAAGCCGCTTTATTACGCTGCTGGCGCACACCGACGGCGTAGAGGCGGCGAAAGCGTTTGTCGAGTCCGTTCGCGCGGAGCACCCTGACGCACGTCACCACTGCGTGGCGTGGGTGGCAGGGCCACCGGACGATTCGCAACAGCTCGGTTTTTCAGACGACGGTGAACCGGCGGGCACAGCCGGTAAACCCATGCTCTCCCAGCTGATGGGCAGCGGCGTGGGTGAAATTACCGCCGTGGTGGTGCGCTACTACGGCGGCATCCTGTTGGGCACGGGCGGGCTGGTTAAAGCGTATGGCGGTGGCGTTCAGCAGGCACTGAATATCCTGACGACCACCCGCAAAACGCCGCTCACCGAATATACTTTATTGTGCGATTACGCTCAGCTATCGGGCATTGAAACACTGCTCAAACAATTTAACGGCGTGATTGCGCACAGTGATTACCAGGCAATGGTGCAATTACGCGTGGCGCTTCCTCAGGCAGAACTGGCTGCTTTTTCAGCAAAACTGGCTGATTTCAGTCGCGGTTCGTTGCAATTGCTGCCGATTGAAGAATAATCCCCACCTCACTTTTTGAATACCAAAGGAAGCGGCAGAGATGCATTTTCGTGCCATAACCCGAATCGTTGGACTGCTGGTCATACTCTTTTCGGGGACGATGATTCTCCCTGGACTGGTGGCGCTTATCTACCGGGACGGCGCGGGGCGGGCTTTTACCCAGACCTTCTTTGTCGCGCTGGCGATCGGCTCGCTGCTGTGGTGGCCGAACCGTCGTCAGAAAGGTGAACTGAAATCTCGTGAAGGCTTTCTGATTGTGGTCCTGTTCTGGACGGTGCTGGGAAGCGTCGGTTCGCTGCCCTTTATCTTCTCTGAGCAGCCTAACCTCAGCATCACGGATGCCTTTTTTGAATCGTTTTCTGGTTTAACGACCACCGGTGCGACGACGCTGGTGGGGCTGGATTCGTTACCCCACGCTATTCTCTTTTATCGCCAGATGCTGCAGTGGTTCGGGGGGATGGGGATCATCGTCCTGGCGGTGGCCATCCTGCCGATTCTGGGCGTCGGGGGGATGCAGCTGTACAGGGCTGAAATGCCGGGGCCGCTGAAAGACAACAAGATGCGTCCACGTATTGCCGAGACGGCGAAAACCCTGTGGCTGATTTATGTTCTGCTGACGGTAGCCTGCGCGCTGGCGCTGTGGTTTGCCGGGATGCCTGCCTTCGATGCTATCGGGCACAGCTTCGCGACGATTGCCATTGGCGGGTTCTCCACTCACGATGCCAGCGTGGGGTACTTCGACAGCCCAACGATTAACACCATCATTGCGATTTTCCTGCTGATCTCCGGCTGTAACTACGGCCTGCACTTCTCTTTACTGAGCGGACGTAGCCTGAAGGTGTACTGGCGCGATCCTGAGTTCCGCATGTTCATTGGCGTCCAGCTTACCCTGGTCGTCATCTGCACCCTGGTACTGTGGTTCCATGATGTTTACAACTCGGCGCTGACCACGCTCAATCAGGCGTTTTTCCAGGTGGTGTCGATGGCGACGACCGCCGGGTTTACCACGGACAGCATCGCGCGCTGGCCGCTGTTCCTGCCGGTACTTCTGCTGTGCTCCGCGTTTATCGGCGGCTGCGCCGGGTCGACGGGCGGTGGCCTGAAGGTGATTCGTATTCTGCTGCTGTTCAAGCAGGGGAACCGTGAGCTGAAGCGCCTGGTCCACCCGAATGCGGTCTACAGCATTAAGCTGGGGAACCGCGCGCTGCCGGAACGTATCCTCGAAGCGGTGTGGGGGTTCTTCTCGGCGTATGCGCTGGTCTTTATCGTCAGCATGCTGGCGATCATCGCGACGGGAGTGGATGATTTCTCCGCTTTTGCGTCCGTCGTCGCAACACTAAACAACCTCGGGCCTGGCCTGGGGGTTGTGGCGGATAACTTTGCCAGCATGAACCCGGTTGCGAAATGGATCCTTATTGCCAATATGCTGTTTGGTCGTCTTGAGGTCTTTACGCTGCTGGTGCTGTTTACCCCAACATTCTGGCGCGAATAAGGAGCCGTTGATGAAAACACTGATTCTTTTCTCTACGCGAGACGGGCAAACGCGTGAGATTGCCGCGTATCTGGCGTCGGAATTAAAAGAGCTGGGCATTTACTCAGATGTGGTGAACCTGAATCGCGCGGAGGAGATTGCCTGGCAGGAGTACGATCGCGTGGTGATTGGCGCCTCCATTCGTTACGGACACTTCCATCCGGCGCTGGATCGCTTTGTGAAAAAGCACGCGGCTGTGCTCAATAAATTGCCCGGCGCGTTTTACTCGGTCAATCTGGTCGCGCGTAAAGCCGAGAAGCGCACGCCGCAGACCAACAGCTACACGCGCAAGTTTTTGCTCGGCTCGCCGTGGCAACCGGATCTGTGCGCCGTCTTTGCCGGTGCGCTGCGCTATCCTCGCTACCGCTGGTATGACCGCTTCATGATCCGCCTGATAATGAAGATGACGGGTGGCGAAACCGATACGCGTAAAGAAGTGGTTTATACCGACTGGTCGCAGGTGGCCAGTTTTGCGCGGGAAATTGCCCATTTAGCGGGCGATTCGCGACTTAAATAAGCGTTAAGTTTGAAAAGTGAGCGAACGAAAAGTTTTTTGTATTTTGTGCTTGTCAGTTCAGAAT
>JADGIP010000041.1:0-63400 GCA_016618355.2 Astraeus odoratus | reverse complement strand
TCCCTGACGGCGCTGGCGGTGTCAAAAGCGCCCGACGGAGTTGTAACCGTCTCGCTAAAAATGTAATCCCATGATATAGCCCCACGCTGCTGGGGCTTTTTTATGGCAAAATTTCTCATCTTCCACTGACAAGGATAGGTTGTGAACGGTGAACTGATCTGGGTTCTGAGCCTGCTTTTAATCGCCATTATTCTCTTCGCCACAGGCAAGGTGCGCATGGATGCCGTCGCCCTGTTTGTCATCGTCGCGTTTGTGCTGAGCGGCACGCTCACGCTACCGGAAGCCTTCTCCGGGTTCAGCGACCCCAACGTTATCCTTATAGCTGCCCTGTTTATCATCGGCGACGGCCTTGTTCGCACCGGCGTGGCGACCATCATGGGCGCGTGGCTGGTTAAGGTGGCCGGCAGCAGTGAAACCAAAATGCTGATCTACCTGATGCTGACGGTCGCCGGGCTGGGGGCGTTTATGAGCTCAACGGGCGTGGTCGCTATTTTTATTCCGGTGGTGCTGAGCGTTTCAATGCGGATGCAGAGCTCGCCGTCGCGCCTGATGATGCCTCTGAGCTTTGCCGGTTTGATCAGCGGAATGATGACGCTGGTGGCGACGCCGCCGAACCT
Organism: Astraeus odoratus; assembly: GCA_016618355.2. Classification (NCBI taxonomy): domain Eukaryota; kingdom Fungi; phylum Basidiomycota; class Agaricomycetes; order Boletales; family Astraeaceae; genus Astraeus; species Astraeus odoratus. Next base: position 62,783 of record JADGIP010000041.1, on the reverse strand, counting down.
GGTTGTCAACAGCGAGCTGATTCGTGAAGGGTTTCAGGGCTTCAGCTTTTTCAGCGTTACCCCGCTTGGGCTGGTGATTCTGGCGATGGGCGTGGTCTACATGCTGCTGACCCGTTTTGCCCTCAAAGGCGACAAACAGGATAAGAATAAAGAGGGGTGGAAGCGACGTACCTTCCGCGATCTGATCAAAGAGTACCGCCTCACCGGGCGGGCGCGCCGTCTGGCCATTCGCCCCGGCTCGCCGATGGTCGGCCAGCGGCTCGATGACCTTAAGCTGCGCGAGCGTTATGGCGCGAACGTGATCGGGGTTGAGCGCTGGCGTCGTTTTCGCCGGGTGATCGTTAACGTGAACGGGGTATCAGAGTTCCGCGCGCGTGATGTCCTGCTGATTGATATGTCAACGGCGGACGTGGATCTGCGAGAGTTCTGTAGCGAGCAACTGCTGGAGCCGATGGTGCTACGCGGCGAGTATTTCTCCGACCAGGCGCTGGATGTGGGGATGGCCGAAGTGTCGCTGATACCGGAATCGGAACTGCTGGGTAAAACCGTGCGTGAAATGGGGTTCCGTACCCGCTATGGCCTGAACGTAGTGGGGCTGAAGCGTGATGGCGTGGCGATGGAAGGGGCCGTCGTCGATGAGCCGATCCTGCTGGGAGATATCTTTCTCGTGGTCGGCAACTGGAAGCTGATAAGCCAGCTCGGGCAAAAAGGGCGTGATTTTGTGGTGCTCAACATGCCGGTCGAGGAGAGCGATGCCTCCCCGGCGCACAGCCAGGCGCCCCATGCGATTTTCTGTCTGGTGCTGATGGTGGCGCTGATGCTGACCGATGAAATCCCTAATCCGGTCGCGGCCATTATCGCCTGCCTGCTGATGGGGAAATTCCGCTGCATTGACGCCGAAAGCGCGTATAAAGCCATTCACTGGCCGAGCATTATTCTTATCGTCGGGATGATGCCCTTTGCCCTGGCACTGCAAAAAACCGGCGGGGTGGATCTGATCGTAAAAGGCTTGATGGACGTGGGCGGCGGGTATGGACCGTACATGATGATGGTCTGTCTGTTTGTCATGTGCGCCACGATAGGGTTATTTATCTCGAATACCGCGACGGCGGTGCTGATGGCGCCCATTGCGCTGGCGATGGCGAAATCCATGGGGGTGTCGCCTTACCCGTTTGCGATGATGGTCGCGATGGCGGCATCCGCGGCGTTTATGACGCCGGTTTCATCGCCGGTGAACACGCTGGTGCTGGGGCCGGGGAATTATAAGTTCAGCGATTTCGTGAAGCTGGGCGTGCCGTTCACCGTGCTGGTGATGGTGGTGTGCGTGGTGTTAATTCCGGTTTTATTCCCGTTTTAGCGTGAGCGCAGAAACGTGGGCCGGGTAAGGCGAAGCCGCCACCCGGCTAAAATTACAACTGTGAATCCTGGCTAATCTCGTCCAGCGATAGATGGAAGCTCGGCACAAATACCTGCATGAAGTAGTCCATCTCTTCGCTGCGGCGGGATTCCAGCGTTTTTTCCAGACGCGTTTTCGCCAGTAAAAACTCATTATTTCCCGCAGACAGCTCTTCCAGACACTTCAGATAGGCGCACAGCGCGTCGGCCTGTTTGACCAGCGACTTTTCATCTTCCGTATACTGATGCTCGTCGATGAGCGGTTCAAAGATATCGCGCAGCTCTTCGGGCACCATCTCGATAAGCTTTTGCTGGGCAATCTTCTCGATAGCCTTATATTCCTGAGCAATCTGAGAATTGAAATATTTCACTGGCGTAGGCAGGTCGCCGGTCAGCACCTCTGATGCGTCGTGGTACATCGCCAGCAAAGCGATGCGCTCGGCATTCACCTGCCCGTTAAATTTGCGATTCTTAATGGCAGCCAGCGCATGAGCAACCATAGCAACCTGCAGGCTATGTTCAGACACGTTCTCTGTACGCACGTTGCGCATCAGCGGCCAGCGGTTGATCAGTTTCAGGCGGGAGAGGTGGGCAAAGAAATGGCTCTGACTCATAGGTTACCTTTTGTCTTCACTGCGACAGGACTTCATTGTGCGGGGAGGGGAGGGAAGATGCAAATCAGGCTACCGAAGTAGCCTGATTTTAAGATTACTGATGGTATCCAGAGAGGAATCGCCCGAAGCGGCTGATGGCCATTTCGAGATCGTCTTCACGTGGCAGGGTCACGATACGCACGTGGTCCGGCCACGGCCAGTTAAACGCCGTCCCCTGAACCAGCAGCACTTTTTCCTGCAACAGGAAATCGAGCACCATTTTCTGATCGTCGTGGATATTGAAGCGCTTCGCGTCAATTTTCGGGAACATATACAGCGCCCCGTTCGGCTTCACGCAGGAGACGCCCGGGATATCGTTGATCAGTTCCCATGCGCGGTTACGCTGTTCGTACAGGCGACCGCCAGGGACGATAAACTCGCTGATGCTCTGGTAGCCGCCCAGCGCCGTCTGGATCGCGTGCTGCGCAGGCACGTTGGCGCAAAGACGCATCGACGCCAGCATCTCAAGCCCTTCAATATAGCCTTTTGCGTGCTTTTTCGGGCCGTTCAGCACCATCCAGCCCTGACGGAAACCGGCCACGCGGTAGGTTTTAGACAGTCCGTTAAAGGTGACGGTCAGCAGGTCGGGTGCCAGCGCGGCGATAGAGTGGTGCTGCGCCGCGTCGTACAGGATCTTGTCGTAGATTTCGTCAGCGAAGATGATCAGGTTGTGCTGGCGGGCGATCTCTACGATCTCCATCAGCAGCTCTTTTGAATAGACCGCGCCCGTCGGGTTGTTCGGGTTGATGATCACAATCCCACGCGTGCGAGGCGTGATTTTCGCGCGAATGTCATCCAGATCCGGGAACCAGTCAGAGGATTCGTCGCAAAGATAATGTACCGCTTTACCGCTGGAGAGCGATACGGCAGCGGTCCACAGCGGATAGTCCGGCGCGGGAACCAGCATTTCGTCACCGCTGTTCAGCAGCGCCTGCATGGCCTGAACGATAAGTTCAGAGACGCCGTTGCCGATATAGATATCTTCGACGGTAACGTCACGCATACCGCGCGCCTGGTAGTGCTGCATAATGGCTTTACGGGCGGAGTAAAGTCCCTTTGAGTCACAATAGCCTTGTGCCGTAGGCAGGTTGCGGATCACATCAACCAGAATTTCATCCGGCGCTTCAAAACCAAATGGCGCGGGGTTGCCGATGTTGAGCTTCAGAACCTTGTTGCCTTCTTCTTCAAGGCGTTTTGCCTCTTTCAGAACCGGGCCACGGATGTCATAACAGACGTTATCTAGCTTGCTGGATTTTTCGATAGGGGACATGAACCTTTAACCTTTTCGCTATTATTGCCACTCCCTGCCGCGGAAGTCAGCACGGAATAATGTACTCCCCCCACGCTTCGTTTTGAAGGGTGTGCAGAAGAAGATTTTGTGCTCATAGCGAAATTGTGATGAATCTTTTTAACTATTGACTGACGCTTTCACTGCCTTAACGTCATGTACAAACCATAAATAAAGGTTGATTGTGCTACTGATCTATGTGAATTATGTATATTGTACTGATGGAAAATAAAAAACGCGCAGACAACAAGCAGAAGTTACGCTGGGTGACATTTCGTAAAACCTGAGTGTTGAAGGGACCTTGCAGTAATAGCCCGGAGCGGCTAAAAGTTAATCATGTGAAATTAATGTTAAGTGTTATTAATGAATGACCATAATCTAAATTAAAATTTATTTATTATTAACCAACAAAATGCAACTTTAGTTAATTCTAATAAAATTAGTTTAGAAGCTTAACAAACCTCTTTAATCCTGAATATTGCAATAAGACTTATAAATAAAGTGGATTTGGGTTAAGATGTCTATACGGAAAGCAGTAGAAAGATGCAGTGGTTTTGCATTTTTGAAACTGATTTTCCGATTTAATTGATTGTTATTGTTGGAGTTATCTCTGGCTGGAATGTGTCAAACATCTCCTGCTACGTTGACAGCGCTGCGAAAAAGATGGCAGAAAAAGTGTTACGCCTTTAATGTAATTTACATAACCCTGCGAACATCTAAATATCCTGAACGTTTAAGAGAATAAAAATAACGTCATGAAACGTGCTTTCTGACTGTTGATATAAAGCAGCACAATAACTATCTGTCAGGCAGTCTGCCGGGCCGGGATGCGAGGGAAAACCTTCAGAAGGAATTGCTTAACTGTTACACACAGCTTCAACCCGGGCAGCTCCGCACGAGCAACCTGAAAGTGAATAGATATGATAAATGCAAATCGTCCGATAATGAATCTCGACCTCGATCTGCTGAGAACGTTTGTTGCGGTCGCCGATCTCAACACTTTTGCAGCAGCTGCTGCCGCCGTCTGCCGAACTCAGTCCGCCGTTAGCCAGCAAATGCAGCGGCTGGAGCAACTGGTTGGGAAAGAGCTTTTTGCCCGTCACGGGCGTAATAAGCTCTTAACGGAACACGGTATTCAGCTACTGGGTTATGCCAGGAAAATTCTTCGCTTTAATGATGAAGCATGTATGTCATTAATGTTTAGCAACCTTCAGGGGGTGTTAACCTTAGGGGCATCTGATGAGTCAGCGGATACAATATTGCCGTTCCTTCTCAACCGAATTAGCTCGGTTTATCCGAAGCTTGCGCTGGATGTGAGCGTAAAACGTAATGCCTTTATGGTTGAGATGTTAAATGAGAACAAGGTCGACCTGGTGGTCACGACGCATCGTCCCGGACAGTTTGATTGTCTGACCTTGCGCACATCGCCAACGCACTGGTATTGCGCAGCGGAATACGTGTTGCAAAAAGGGGAACCCGTACCGCTGGTTTTACTGGACGATCCGAGTCCTTTCCGGGATATGGTGCTTACGGCGTTAAATGAAGCCAACATTCCGTGGCGTCTGGCCTATGTAGCGTCCACGCTGCCCGCGGTGCGTGCCGCCGTGAAAGCGGGTCTTGGCGTAACGGCCCGTCCGGTAGAGATGATGAGCCCCGATCTGCGCGTTCTCGGTAAATCTGATGGTCTCCCAGCACTGCCGGATACCGAGTATCTGCTTTGCCATAACGCGTCCAGTCATAACGAGCTGGCGAAGGTGGTGTTTGAGGCGATGGAAAATTACCATAACCCATGGCAGTTCGAGCATGTTACCTCCGAAGGGGGGGATGATTCCCTGATCGTTGAAGGTGACTTTGAGTGATCAAAAGCTCAAAATTCTGGTAACAAATTGTAAGTGTAAAAAAAAGCCACTCGTGCCGTTTTCGCACGCAGTGGCTTTTTTTTGCCATTATTATCCTCTTTCGTAACAGGGTTTTCATAAATAAAACATACATATCAAGGGAATAAATGCTTCTGCTTAAATCTTGTTCACTTTCCGTTCTAACTTCATCCATAACCCCTTGATGTTAAAAAAGCAGCAAATATGTTGCCGGTTTTTTGGGTGAATTAACAAAAGCGTGTCTCAGATCAAGAAAATACTCCTATTTGGGGGGAGGAATCGTTGGCAAATCCTGTCAAAATAGGAGGGTTATTTTTTTTACTTCCAAAACGGACACGATTCAACAACATGCATTTGACGAAAAGTCAGGTAACCACCAGGGTTAAAGGGCACCAAATGTTAATGAGAATCGCTCGATGTAATTTAATGTGAAGAAACCTTTGTTAAAGTTGACAATAGGTTATAGAAAGGAGTAAAAAACCCCATCATTTTGCTGTCTACGTCTCATTTCAGACAGTTAGTGTAAGGTTATTTGTTCCTCCCCATGAATCGATGTGATGCCCATCTGCCAGCAAGAGCAGTGTCGTCGGTATCACTTTTGATGAGTAAGCAATGAGTATGTCAACATCCACAGAAGTCATCGCTCATCACTGGGCATTCGCAATCTTTCTTATTGTAGCCATTGGCCTGTGCTGCCTGATGTTAGTCGGCGGCTGGTTCCTGGGCGGTCGCGCCCGTGCAAGGCACAAAAACACACCTTTCGAATCAGGTATTGATTCAGTAGGTTCCGCTCGCTTACGCCTGTCTGCCAAGTTCTATCTGGTAGCGATGTTCTTCGTCATCTTTGACGTGGAAGCGCTCTACCTGTTCGCATGGTCGACCTCCATTCGCGAAAGTGGTTGGGTGGGCTTTGTCGAGGCCGCAATTTTCATTTTAGTGCTACTGGCCGGTCTGGTTTATCTGGTGCGTATTGGCGCGCTTGACTGGACGCCTGCGCGTTCACGTCGTGAACACATCAACCCGGAAAACAGTATCTCTAATCGTCAGCAGTAACAGCGAGGCAATAAGATGGATTATACGCTCACCCGCATAGATCCTAACGGTGAGAATGACCGTTACCCCCTGCAAAAACAGGAGATCGTAACCGACCCCCTGGAGCAAGAAGTCAATAAAAGCGTGTATATGGGCAAACTCGAACATGCCATGCACGATATGGTCAACTGGGGTCGTAAGAACTCCATCTGGCCATACAACTTTGGCCTTTCTTGCTGCTACGTTGAAATGGTGACGTCATTCACTGCGGTGCATGACGTTGCGCGTTTTGGGGCCGAGGTACTGCGTGCTTCCCCACGTCAGGCTGACCTGATGGTGGTGGCCGGTACCTGCTTTACCAAAATGGCACCTGTTATTCAGCGTCTGTATGACCAGATGCTGGAGCCAAAATGGGTTATTTCCATGGGCGCATGTGCAAACTCCGGCGGTATGTACGACATTTATTCCGTTGTGCAGGGCGTTGATAAGTTCATTCCGGTGGATGTTTACATCCCGGGCTGCCCGCCGCGCCCAGAAGCCTATATGCAGGCGCTGATGCTGCTGCAGGAGTCTATCGGTAAAGAACGTCGCCCACTCTCATGGGTTGTTGGCGATCAGGGTGTCTATCGCGCGAACATGCAGTCCGAGCGCGAGCGTAAACGTGGTGAACGTATTGCCGTCACCAACCTGCGTACGCCTGACGAAATTTAATTTGCGCCTGTAGGCCTGGAGAAAACCTTCGCATATCACTACTCAAATAGCGCGAAGCCAGGCTTAACAGTCACCACGGACCATTTGCAATGGTGAACAATATGACCGACTTAACCGCGCAAGAAGCCGCCTGGCAGACCCGGGATCATCTTGATGACCCCGTTATTGGCGAACTGCGCAACCGTTTTGGGCCGGATGCCTTTACCGTTCAGGCGACCCGCACCGGGGTACCCGTTGTTTGGGTGAAGCGTGAACAATTGCTGGAAGTTGTCGATTTCCTCAAGAAATTGCCAAAACCTTACGTCATGCTGTTTGACTTACACGGCATGGACGAACGTCTGAGAACGCACCGCCAGGGTCTCCCTGCTGCGGATTTTTCCGTTTTCTACCACCTGATCTCAATAGACCGCAACACGGATATCATGCTCAAGGTGGCATTGTCTGAAAACGACATGCATCTGCCGACGATCACCAAACTTTTCCCGAACGCTAACTGGTATGAGCGTGAAACCTGGGAAATGTTCGGCATGACCTTCGACGGCCACCCGCATCTGACGCGCATCATGATGCCGCAGACCTGGACCGGCCACCCGCTGCGTAAAGACTACCCGGCACGTGCGACCGAATTCGATCCGTTTGAGCTGACCAAAGCCAAGCAGGATCTGGAGATGGAAGCGCTGACCTTCAAGCCGGAAGACTGGGGCATGAAGCGCGGTACTGAAAACGAGGACTTCATGTTCCTCAACCTCGGTCCGAACCACCCGTCTGCGCACGGTGCATTCCGTATTATTCTTCAGCTTGATGGCGAAGAGATTGTCGACTGCGTTCCTGACATCGGCTACCACCACCGCGGTGCTGAGAAGATGGGCGAGCGTCAGTCCTGGCACAGCTACATTCCGTATACCGACCGTATCGAGTACCTCGGCGGCTGCGTAAACGAAATGCCATACGTGCTGGCCGTTGAGAAATTGGCAGGCATCACCGTACCGGATCGCGTTAACGTGATTCGCGTGATGCTGTCTGAACTGTTCCGTATTAACAGCCACCTGCTGTACATCTCCACGTTCATTCAGGACGTCGGCGCGATGACCCCGGTCTTCTTCGCCTTTACCGACCGTCAGAAAATCTACGATTTGGTGGAAGCGATTACCGGCTTCCGTATGCACCCGGCCTGGTTCCGTATCGGCGGTGTGGCGCACGATCTGCCGCGCGGCTGGGACCGCCTGCTGCGTGAGTTCCTCGACTGGATGCCGAAACGTCTGGCGTCTTACGAGAAAGCCGCGCTGCGCAACACAATCCTGAAAGGCCGTTCCCAGGGCGTTGCTGCCTACGGCGCGAAAGAAGCGCTGGAGTGGGGGACCACAGGTGCTGGCCTGCGCGCGACCGGTATTGATTTCGACGTGCGTAAAGCCCGTCCTTACTCTGGCTACGAGAACTTCGACTTTGAAGTCCCGGTAGGCGGCGGTGTTTCCGACTGCTACACCCGCGTAATGCTGAAAGTGGAAGAGCTGCGCCAGAGTCTGCGCATCCTCGAGCAGTGCCTCAACAACATGCCGGAAGGCCCGTTCAAGGCGGATCACCCGCTGACGACGCCGCCGCCGAAAGAGCGCACGCTGCAGCATATCGAAACCCTGATCACCCACTTCCTGCAGGTTTCCTGGGGCCCGGTCATGCCGGCGCAAGAATCCTTCCAGATGATTGAAGCGACCAAGGGTATTAACAGTTACTACCTGACCAGCGACGGCAGCACCATGAGCTACCGTACCCGCGTGCGTACGCCGAGCTTTGCGCACCTGCAGCAGATCCCGTCCGCCATCCGCGGCAGTCTGGTCTCTGACCTGATTGTGTATCTGGGTAGTATCGATTTTGTTATGTCAGATGTGGACCGCTAATTATGCACGAGAATCAACAACCACAAACCGAGGCTTTTGAGCTGAGTGAAGCAGAGCGTGCCGCCATTGAGCACGAGATGCACCACTACGAAGACCCGCGTGCGGCGTCCATTGAAGCGCTGAAAATCGTACAGAAACAGCGTGGTTGGGTGCCGGATGGGGCGATTTACGAGATCGCAAAAGTGCTGGGCATTCCGGCAAGTGACGTAGAGGGCGTAGCCACGTTCTACAGCCAGATCTTCCGTCAGCCGGTAGGCCGCCATGTGATCCGCTACTGTGACAGCGTCGTCTGCCACATTACCGGCTATCAGGGCATTCAGGCTGCGATTGAGAAAAAGCTCAATATTAAGCCGGGCCAGACCACGTTCGATGGACGCTTTACTCTGCTGCCAACCTGCTGCCTGGGTAACTGCGACAAGGGGCCGACCATGATGATTGATGAGGACACTCACAGCCATCTGACGCCGGAAGCGATTCCTGACCTGCTGGAGCAGTACAAATGAAAACTGTAATTCGTACTGCTGAGACGCATCCGCTGACCTGGCGTCTGCGCGATGACAAACAGCCGGTATGGCTCGACGAATACCAGAGCAAAAACGGCTATGCCGGTGCGCGTAAAGCCCTCGGCGGCATGGCGCCGGACGACATCGTTAATGCGGTGAAAGATTCCGGCCTGAAAGGCCGCGGCGGTGCGGGCTTCTCCACTGGTCTGAAGTGGAGCCTGATGCCGAAAGACGAATCCATGAACATCCGTTACCTGCTGTGTAACGCCGATGAAATGGAGCCAGGCACCTATAAAGACCGCCTGCTGATGGAGCAGCTGCCGCACCTGCTGGTGGAAGGCATGCTGATCTCCGCGTTTGCGCTGAAAGCGTACCGTGGCTACATCTTCCTGCGCGGTGAGTACATCGAAGCGGCAGAAAACCTGCGTCGCGCGATTGCCGAAGCCACCGAAGCCGGCCTTCTGGGTAAAAACATCCTGGGTACCGGGTTTGACTTCGAACTGTTCGTGCACACCGGTGCCGGGCGCTACATCTGCGGTGAAGAAACTGCGCTGATTAACTCCCTGGAAGGCCGCCGTGCGAACCCGCGTTCCAAGCCACCGTTCCCGGCAAGCTCCGGCGTTTGGGGTAAACCGACCTGCGTAAACAACGTCGAAACCCTGTGTAACGTCCCGGCTATCCTCGCCAACGGCGTGGAGTGGTATCAGGGCATCTCCTCAAGCAAAGATGCCGGTACCAAGCTGATGGGCTTCTCCGGGCGCGTGAAGAACCCTGGCGTCTGGGAACTGCCGTTCGGTACCACCGCACGCGAAATTCTTGAAGACTACGCCGGCGGCATGCGCGATGGCCTGAAATTCAAAGCCTGGCAGCCGGGCGGGGCAGGGACGGACTTCCTGACCGAAGCCCACCTTGACCTGCCGATGGAATTCGAAAGCATTGGGAAAGCAGGCAGCCGTCTGGGTACGGCGCTGGCGATGGCCGTCGACCACGAGATCGGCATGGTATCGCTGGTACGTAACCTGGAAGAGTTCTTTGCCCGTGAGTCCTGCGGCTGGTGTACACCGTGCCGTGACGGTCTGCCGTGGAGCGTGAAGATCCTGCGCGCCATCGAGCGCGGCGAAGGCCAGCCTGGCGATATCGAGACGCTTGAGCAACTGTGTCGATTCTTAGGGCCAGGTAAAACCTTCTGCGCCCACGCACCGGGTGCCGTCGAGCCGCTGCAGAGCGCGATTAAATATTTCCGCGACGAATTCGAAGCAGGCATCAAGCAACCGTTCAGCAATACCCATTCGATCAATGGTATTCAGCCGAACCTGCTGAAAGCGCGCTGGTAACGACAAGAATTTTGATTAACGCTCGGTTTCGACTGAGCCAACTGGAAGCATGCTAATGGCTACGATTCATGTAGACGGCAAAGAATACGAAGTCAACGGGGCGGACAACCTGCTGGAAGCTTGTCTGTCTCTTGGCCTCGATATTCCGTACTTTTGCTGGCATCCGGCGCTGGGCAGCGTCGGTGCTTGCCGCCAGTGTGCGGTGAAGCAATATCAAAACGCGGAAGACACGCGTGGTCGCCTGGTGATGTCCTGTATGACGCCAGCCACCGAAGGCACCTTTATTTCGATTGATGACGAAGAAGCCAAACAGTTCCGCGAAAGCGTGGTGGAGTGGTTGATGACCAACCACCCGCACGACTGTCCGGTTTGTGAAGAGGGCGGTAACTGCCACCTTCAGGATATGACCGTGATGACCGGTCACAGCTTCCGTCGCTATCGCTTTACCAAGCGTACCCACCGTAACCAGGATCTGGGGCCGTTCATCTCTCACGAAATGAACCGCTGCATCGCCTGCTACCGCTGCGTGCGTTACTACAAAGACTATGCGGATGGTCAGGATCTGGGCGTGTATGGCGCGCATGACAACGTCTACTTCGGCCGTCCGGAAGACGGCGTGCTGGAGAGCGAATTCTCCGGTAACCTGGTAGAAATCTGTCCGACCGGCGTATTCACGGATAAAACCCACTCCGAGCGTTACAACCGTAAATGGGACATGCAGTTTGCACCAAGCATCTGCCAGCAGTGTTCCCTCGGCTGTAACACCAGCCCGGGTGAGCGCTACGGCGAACTGCGTCGTATCGAAAACCGCTACAACGGTACCGTTAACCACTACTTCCTGTGCGACCGCGGTCGTTTCGGCTATGGCTATGTGAACCTGAAAGACCGTCCGCGTCAGCCGGTTCAGCGCCGTGGCGACGACGTCATTACCCTGAACGCTGAACAGGCGATGCAGGGCGCGGCAGATATCCTGCGCCAGTCGAAGAAAGTGATCGGCATCGGCTCCCCGCGCGCCAGCATCGAAAGCAACTTCGCGCTGCGCGAGCTGGTTGGAGCGGAAAACTTCTATACCGGCATCGCCCAGGGCGAGCAGGAACGTCTGCAGCTGGTACTGAAAGTGCTGCGTGAAGGCGGTATCCATACCCCTGCGCTGCGCGAAATTGAATCCTATGATGCGGTTCTGGTGCTGGGTGAAGACCTGACGCAGACCGGCGCCCGCGCGGCCCTGGCGGTTCGTCAGGCGGTGAAGGGTAAAGCACGTGAAATGGCAGCGGCGCAGAAAGTGGCTGACTGGCAGATTGCGGCGATCCTGAACATCGGCCAGCGCGCGAAGCATCCTCTGTTTGTGACTAACGTCGACAATACCCGTCTGGACGATATCGCGGCGTGGACCTACTGCGCGCCGGTTGAAGACCAGGCGCGTCTTGGCTTTGCCATTGCCCACGCGCTGGACAACAGCTCACCGGCCGTTGAGCTGGATCGCGACCTGCAAAACAAGGTCGACGTGATTGTTCAGGCCCTCGCTGGTGCGAAGAAACCGCTGATTATTTCCGGTACCAACGCCGGTAGCGCTGAAATCATTCAGGCGGCAGCCAACGTTGCCAAAGCCCTGAAAGGCCGCGGTGCAGACGTCGGCGTGACCATGATTGCCCGTGCGGTAAACAGCATCGGTCTGGGCATGATTGGCGGCGGCTCGCTGGAAGAAGCGTTAAGCGAACTGGAATCCGGTGCCGCTGACGCCGTGGTGGTGCTGGAAAACGATCTGCATCGTCATGCGTCTGCCGCTCGCGTTGACGCCGCGCTCTCCAAAGCGCCGCTGGTGATGGTGATTGACCATCAGCGCACCGCGATCATGGACAAAGCGCACCTGGTGCTCTCTGCGGCAAGCTTCGCAGAAAGCGACGGTACCGTTATCAACAACGAAGGCCGCGCGCAGCGTTTCTTCCAGGTTTATGACCCGGCGTACTACGACAGCAACACCGTGATGCTGGAAAGCTGGCGCTGGCTGCACTCCCTGCACAGCACCGTGCAGAGCCGTGAAGTGGACTGGACGCAGCTCGACCACGTTATCGACGCGGTGGTGGAAAAACTGCCTCAGCTGGCAGGCATTAAAGATGCCGCACCTGAAGCCAGCTTCCGCATCCGCGGCCAGAAGCTGGCGCGTGAACCGCACCGCTACAGCGGCCGTACCGCGATGCGTGCCAACATCAGCGTGCACGAACCGCGCCAGCCGCAGGATAAAGACACCATGTTCGCCTTCTCCATGGAAGGGAACAACCAGCCGTCTGCCCCGCGTTCGCAAATCCCGTTCGCATGGGCTCCGGGCTGGAACTCCCCGCAGGCGTGGAACAAGTTCCAGGCTGAAGTGGGCGGCTCCCTGCGCCACGGCGATCCGGGCGTGCGTCTGATTGAAGCTTCCGAAACCGGTCTGGACTTCTTCACCACCGTACCGGCGAGCTTCCAGGCGCAGGACGGTAGCTGGCGTATTGCCCCGTACTACCACCTGTTCGGTAGCGACGAGCTGTCCCAGCGTTCACCGGTCTTCCAGACCCGTATGCCGCAGCCTTACATCAAGCTCAACCCGGCGGATGCCGCGAAGCTTGGCGTTAACGCGGGCGCGAACATCGCCTTTAGCTATGACGGCCAGACCATCAGCCTGCCGCTGATTATTTCTGAAAATCTGACAGCAGGGCAGGTCGGTCTGCCGATGGGTATGCCTGGCATCGCGCCGGTTCTGGCGGGTGCGCGTCTTGATAATCTGCAGGAGGCAAAAGCATGAGTTGGTTAACGCCGGATCTTATCGACATCCTGCTGAGCATTCTGAAAGCGATTGTTATCCTGCTGGTGGTGGTCACCTGCGGCGCGTTCATGAGCTTTGGTGAACGTCGTCTGCTCGGTCTGTTCCAGAACCGTTACGGACCGAACCGCGTGGGCTGGGGTGGTTCACTCCAGCTGGTCGCGGACATGATCAAGATGTTCTTTAAAGAGGACTGGATCCCGCGCTTCTCGGATCGCGTGATCTTTACTCTGGCACCGATGATCGCCTTCACCTCGCTGCTGCTGGCGTTTGCTATCGTTCCGGTCAGCCCGACCTGGGTGGTCGCTGACCTGAACATCGGCATTCTGTTCTTCCTGATGATGGCTGGTCTCGCGGTTTACGCGGTCCTGTTCGCAGGCTGGTCCAGTAACAACAAATACTCGCTGCTGGGCGCGATGCGTGCTTCCGCGCAGACGCTGAGCTACGAAGTGTTCCTGGGGCTCTCCCTGATGGGCGTGGTGGCGCAGGCCGGTTCATTCAACATGACCGACATCGTCAACAATCAGGCCGACATCTGGAACGTGGTTCCGCAGTTCTTTGGGTTTATTACCTTTGCTATCGCGGGCGTGGCCGTGTGTCACCGTCACCCGTTTGACCAGCCGGAAGCCGAACAGGAACTGGCCGACGGTTACCACATTGAATATTCCGGCATGAAGTTCGGTCTGTTCTTTGTGGGCGAGTACATCGGTATCGTCACCATTTCCGCGTTGATGGTAACGCTGTTCTTTGGTGGCTGGCATGGCCCGTTCTTACCGCCGTTCATCTGGTTCGCGCTGAAAACCGCGTTCTTCATGATGATGTTCATTTTGATTCGCGCAGCGTTACCGCGTCCACGTTATGACCAGGTAATGTCCTTCGGCTGGAAAGTGTGCCTGCCGCTGACGCTCGTCAACTTGTTGGTAACGGCAGCTGTCATTCTCTGGCAGCAGCCATAAGGGGCTATAGACCATGACCTTAAAAGAATTACTGGTAGGTTTCGGTACCCAGGTACGCAGTATCTGGATGATCGGCCTGCACGCGTTTGCTAAACGCGAAACCCGGATGTACCCGGAAGAGCCGGTATATCTGCCGCCGCGCTACCGTGGCCGTATCGTGCTGACGCGCGACCCGGACGGTTCCGAGCGCTGCGTTGCCTGTAACCTGTGTGCGGTAGCGTGTCCGGTCGGCTGTATCTCTCTGCAGAAAGCCGAGACGGTAGACGGCCGCTGGTACCCTGAGTTCTTCCGCATCAACTTCTCACGCTGCATCTTCTGCGGTCTGTGTGAAGAAGCGTGCCCAACCACGGCGATTCAGCTGACTCCAGACTTCGAGCTGGGTGAGTACAAGCGTCAGGACCTGGTGTACGAGAAAGAGGATCTGCTGATTTCCGGTCCGGGCAAATACCCGGAATATAACTTCTACCGGATGGCGGGTATGGCAATCGACGGCAAAGATAAGGGCGAAGCAGAGAACGAAGCTAAGCCTATCGACGTCAAGAGCCTGTTACCGTAAGGAGAGGGCAATGGAATTCGCTTTTTATATCTGTGGCCTTATCGCCATCCTGGCTACGCTGCGAGTGATCACGCACACCAATCCGGTGCATGCGCTGCTGTACTTAATCATTTCGCTGCTGGCTATTTCCGGGGTGTTCTTCGCGCTGGGCGCGCACTTCGCCGGTGCGCTGGAGATCATCGTTTACGCCGGGGCCATCATGGTGCTGTTCGTGTTCGTAGTGATGATGCTGAACCTGGGCGGCTCTGAAATTGAGCAGGAACGTCAGTGGTTAAAACCGCAGGTGTGGATTGGCCCGGCAATTTTGTCGGCCATCATGCTGGTGGTGATCGTTTACGCCATTCTGGGCGTGAACGATCAGGGCATCGACGGCACGCCAATTGGTGCGAAAGAGGTGGGTATCACGCTCTTTGGCCCATACGTTCTGGCGGTGGAACTGGCCTCAATGCTGCTGCTGGCAGGCCTGGTTGTGGCTTTCCACGTTGGCCGCGAAGAGCGTGCTGGCGAGGTGCTGAGCAACCGCACTGACGACCGCGCGAAAAGAAAAACGGAGGAGCGCGCATGATCCCCTTAACACATGGACTGATCCTCGCTGCGATTTTATTCGTTCTGGGTCTGACCGGTCTGGTTATCCGCCGCAATCTGCTGTTTATGCTGATCGGCCTGGAAATCATGATTAACGCCTCCGCGCTGGCCTTCGTGGTCGCCGGAAGCTACTGGGGCCAGACCGATGGTCAGGTGATGTACATTCTCGCCATCAGCCTCGCGGCTGCTGAAGCGAGTATTGGCCTGGCGCTGTTGCTGCAGCTCCATCGTCGCCGCCAGAATCTGAACATCGATTCAGTAAGTGAGTTGCGTGGATGAACATGCTTGCCTTAACCATTATTTTTCCGCTGATTGGCTTCGTGCTGCTGGCGTTTTCTCGCGGCCGCTGGTCTGAGAATCTGTCCGCGACCGTTGGCATGGGCTCTGTCGGCCTGGCCGCGCTGGTCACAGCGTATGCGGGTATCGACTTCTTTAACAACGGACGCCAGCCTTTCAGCGTGCCGTTGTGGACCTGGATGTCGGTCGGTGATTTCAACATCGGTTTCAACCTGGTGCTGGACGGCCTCTCGCTGACCATGCTCTCCGTGGTCACCGGCGTCGGCTTCCTGATCCACATGTTTGCCTCCTGGTATATGCGCGGTGAAGAGGGTTACTCCCGCTTCTTCGCCTACACCAACCTGTTTATTGCCAGCATGGTCGTTCTGGTGCTGGCCGATAACCTGCTGCTGATGTATCTGGGCTGGGAAGGCGTGGGCCTGTGCTCTTACCTGCTGATCGGTTTCTACTATACCGATCCGAAGAATGGCGCAGCGGCCATGAAAGCGTTCGTCGTAACCCGCGTGGGTGACGTCTTCCTCGCGTTCGCGCTGTTCATTCTCTACAACGAACTGGGCACGCTGAACTTCCGCGAGATGGTGGAACTGGCGCCAGCACACTTCGCCGCAGGCAATAACATGCTGTGGTGGGCAACGCTGATGCTGCTGGGCGGTGCCGTGGGTAAATCCGCGCAGCTGCCGCTGCAGACATGGCTGGCCGACGCGATGGCGGGTCCAACCCCTGTCTCCGCGCTGATCCACGCTGCGACCATGGTAACCGCAGGTGTTTACCTGATTGCGCGTACCCATGGCCTGTTCCTGATGACTCCGGAAATTCTGCATCTGGTGGGTATCGTCGGTGCGGTCACACTGGTGCTGGCAGGCTTTGCCGCGCTGGTGCAGACCGACATCAAGCGCGTTCTCGCGTACTCCACCATGAGCCAGATTGGCTACATGTTCCTGGCGCTGGGCGTTCAGGCGTGGGACGCGGCCATTTTCCACCTGATGACGCACGCGTTCTTCAAAGCGCTGCTGTTCCTCTCATCCGGTTCCGTGATTCTGGCCTGCCATCACGAGCAGAACATCTTCAAGATGGGCGGACTGCGTAAGTCCATCCCGCTGGTCTATGTCTGCTTCCTGGTGGGCGGCGCGGCGCTGGCGGCACTGCCGCTGATCACCGCGGGCTTCTTCAGTAAGGACGAAATCCTTGCGGGTGCCATGGCGAATGGTCATATCAATCTGATGGTTGCGGGTCTGGTCGGTGCGTTCATGACTTCCCTGTATACCTTCCGTATGATTTTCATCGTATTCCACGGTAAAGAACAAATTCACGCTCACGCAGGGAAGGGGATTACCCACCACCTGCCGCTGATTGTGCTGCTGGTACTGTCCACCTTCGTTGGCGCGATGATTGTGCCACCGCTGCAGGGCGTACTGCCAGACACCACCGAGCTTGAGCACGGTCGCGTTCTGACGCTTGAAATCACCTCCGGTGTGGTCGCTATCGCGGGTATCCTGATTGCGGCATGGCTGTGGCTGGGCAAACGTACGCTGGTCACTGCCGTGGCCAACAGTGCGCCCGGCCGCCTGCTGGGCACCTGGTGGTACAACGCGTGGGGCTTCGACTGGCTGTACGACATGATCTTCGTTAAGCCGTTCCTGGGCGTTGCGTGGCTGCTGAAGCGCGACCCGCTGAACAGCCTGATGAACATCCCGGCGATCCTCTCCCGCTTTGCAGGTAAAGGCCTGCTGTACAGCGAGAACGGTTACCTGCGCTGGTATGTGGCATCCATGAGCATCGGTGCGGTTGTGGTGCTGGCGCTGCTGATGGTATTGCGTTGATCGTTAAGTGAATTTTATTCGAATTCGTTGAAAATCAGGCCCCTGCTGGGGGCCTTAAAAAGGAATGTAAATCGCCATGTTACTACCCTGGCTAATATTAATTCCCTTCATCGGCGGCTTCCTGTGCTGGCAGACCGAACGCTTTGGCGTGAAGATGCCGCGCTGGATCGCGCTGATCACCATGGGATTGACGCTCGCGCTTGGCCTGCAACTGTGGTTGCAGGGCGGTTACTCACTGACCCAGTCTGCGGGCATTCCGCAGTGGCAGTCTGAGTTCATCCTGCCGTGGATCCCGCGTTTCGGCATTACGATTCACCTGGCGATTGACGGTCTGTCGCTGCTGATGGTGGTGCTGACCGGTCTGCTCGGCGTTCTGGCGGTACTCTGCTCCTGGCGAGAAATCGAAAAATACCAGGGCTTCTTCCACCTGAACCTGATGTGGATCCTGGGCGGCGTGATCGGCGTGTTCCTTGCCATCGACATGTTCCTGTTCTTCTTCTTCTGGGAGATGATGCTGGTGCCGATGTACTTCCTGATCGCGCTGTGGGGCCACAAGGCGTCCGACGGTAAAACGCGTATCACGGCGGCAACCAAGTTCTTCATCTATAC
Source organism: Astraeus odoratus (assembly GCA_016618355.2). Taxonomy (NCBI): domain Eukaryota; kingdom Fungi; phylum Basidiomycota; class Agaricomycetes; order Boletales; family Astraeaceae; genus Astraeus; species Astraeus odoratus. The sequence goes on along the minus strand of JADGIP010000041.1, from coordinate 44,478 downwards.
CCAGGCGAGCGGTCTGGTAATGCTGATTGCCATTCTGGCGCTGGTGTTCGTTCATCACAACGCAACCGGTACCTGGACCTTCAACTACGAAGACCTGCTGAAGACGCCAATGTCACACGGCGTTGAATACCTGCTGATGCTGGGCTTCTTCATTGCCTTCGCGGTGAAAATGCCGGTGGTTCCTCTGCACGGCTGGCTGCCAGACGCGCACTCCCAGGCACCAACGGCGGGTTCCGTTGACCTGGCGGGCATCCTGCTGAAAACGGCGGCCTACGGTCTGCTGCGTTTCGCACTGCCGCTGTTCCCGAATGCCTCCGCGGAGTTCGCACCGATTGCCATGTGGCTGGGTGTGATCGGTATCTTCTACGGTGCCTGGATGGCCTTCACGCAATACGACATCAAGCGTCTGATTGCTTACACCTCCGTTTCCCACATGGGCTTCGTGCTGATTGCTATCTACACCGGCAGCCAGCTGGCGTACCAGGGCGCGGTGATCCAGATGATTGCGCACGGTCTGTCCGCAGCCGGTCTCTTCATCCTGTGCGGCCAGCTGTACGAACGTCTGCATACCCGCGACATGCGTATGATGGGCGGTCTGTGGAGCAAAATTAAATGGCTGCCAGCGCTCTCCATGTTCTTCGCGGTGGCTACCCTGGGGATGCCGGGCACCGGTAACTTCGTCGGCGAATTTATGATTCTGTTCGGCAGCTTCAAAGTGGTACCGGTGATTACCGTGATCTCCACCTTTGGTCTGGTGTTCGCTTCCGTGTACTCGCTGGCGATGCTGCACCGCGCTTACTTCGGTAAAGCGAAAAGCGAAATTGCTGCACAAGAACTGCCGGGGATGTCGCTGCGTGAGCTGTTCATCATCCTGCTGCTGGTCGTACTGCTGGTGCTGTTGGGCTTCTTCCCGCAGCCAATTCTGGATACCTCGCACAGCGCGATGGGCAATATCCAGCAGTGGTTTGTTAATTCTGTTTCTACTACAAGGCCGTAATTCGCCATGACAATAACTCCACAACAACTGATCGCGCTGCTACCGCTGCTGATCGTCGGATTGACGGTGGTGGTTGTGATGCTCTCCATTGCGTGGCGACGCAATCACTTCCTGAATGCCACGCTGTCGGTCATCGGCCTGAATGCCGCGTTAGTCTCACTCTGGTTTGTTGGCCAGGGCGGGGCGATGGACGTCACGCCGCTGATGCGCGTTGACGGTTACGCCATGCTGTATACCGGGCTGGTGCTGCTGGCGAGCCTGGCAACCTGTACCTTTGCTTACCCGTGGCTCGAAGGCTACAACGACAACAAAGAAGAGTTTTACCTGCTGGTACTGATTGCCGCGCTGGGCGGCATTCTGCTGGCGAATGCCAACCATCTGGCCGCGCTGTTCCTCGGTATTGAGCTGATCTCTCTGCCGCTGTTCGGCCTGATTGGTTACGCCTTCCGTCAGAAGCGCTCTCTGGAAGCAAGCATCAAGTACACCATTCTGTCTGCTGCCGCGTCATCCTTCCTGCTGTTTGGTATTGCGCTGCTGTACGCACAGTCCGGTAACCTCTCCTTCATGGCGCTCGGCAAGAGCCTCGGCGACGGCATGCTCCATGAGCCGCTGCTGCTGGCGGGTCTGGGCATGATGATCGTTGGCCTCGGCTTCAAGCTCTCTCTGGTTCCGTTCCACCTGTGGACACCAGACGTATACCAGGGGGCGCCTGCTCCGGTGTCGACCTTCCTGGCGACGGCGAGCAAAATCGCTATCTTCGGTGTGGTCATGCGTCTGTTCCTGTACGCGCCGGTGGGTGATAGTGAAGCCGTTCGCGTGGTGCTGGGCATCATCGCGTTCGTCTCCATCATCTTCGGTAACCTGATGGCGCTGAGCCAGACCAACATCAAGCGTCTGCTGGGCTACTCGTCCATCTCTCATCTGGGCTACCTGCTGGTGGCGCTGATTGCGCTGCAGAGCGGTGAGATGTCGATGGAAGCCGTGGGCGTGTATCTGGCCGGTTACCTGTTCAGCAGCCTCGGCGCCTTCGGCGTGGTGAGCCTGATGTCCAGCCCGTACCGTGGTCCGGATGCCGATTCACTGTTCTCCTACCGTGGTCTGTTCTGGCACCGTCCAATTCTGTCCGCGGTAATGACCGTGATGATGCTCTCTCTGGCGGGTATCCCGATGACGCTGGGCTTTATCGGTAAGTTCTACGTGCTGGCCGTCGGTGTGCAGGCGCACCTCTGGTGGCTGACTGCCGGTGTCGTTATCGGCTCCGCGATTGGCCTCTACTACTACCTGCGTGTGGCCGTGAGCCTGTACCTGAGCGCGCCTCAGCAGCTCAACCGCGATGCTCCAGGCAACTGGCAGTACAGCGCCGGTGGTATCGTGGTGCTTATCTCCGCGCTGCTGGTGCTGATCTTCGGTATCTATCCGCAGCCGCTGATTGATATCGTGCAGCGAGCGATGCCATTAATGTAAAAACAAAAAACCCGCCTCGGCGGGTTTTTTATGGTTTGCGCCCTCTCCCTGTGGGAGAGGGATGGGGTGAGGGCACCAGCCCGCACAGGACCTAAGCCAGCTGCTTCCTGCTTATAAGCGGCCCGCCAATCTTCTTCATCGAACGATCCAGCACTTCCTCAATCACCGACGACAGCTCGTTCAGCTCAAACTTCGCCACGTACCCGTCAGCCTTCACCTTGCGAATATGATCTTCGTTGGCGTTTCCGGAAAGGGAGGAGTGGATCACTACCGGAATATCCTTCAGAACCGGGTCGGTTTTGATTTTGCGCGTCAGCGTAAATCCGTCCATCTCCGGCATTTCGAGGTCGGTCAGCACCAGCGCGATCTTATCGGTGATCGGCACGCCCTCAGCCTGTGCCTGTGCGGCCAGCACCCCAATTTTTTCCCACGCGTCTTTGCCGGTGATGTGCAGCTGCGCTGGGATCTCCATCGCCTGCAGACCTTTCTCCAGCATCGAACGCGCCACTTTGGAATCTTCCGCCACAATCGCGACTGCGCCCGGCTTGATGTTGAACTTGGTGGTTTTCAGATTGGTGGCGTGCAGATCGTGGTTGGCCGGGGTGATGTCATAGAGGATCTGCTCAACGTCCAGCACCATCGCCAGATCGTTGGTATCCGTTTTCTCATCCAGGCAGGCAATGCTGGTGATATAGCGGCCGCTGACGGCGGTCTCCGCCGCGTGCACCTGCTTCCAGTCCAGACGCATGATGTTTTCAACCGACTCCACGGCAAAGGCCTGTACGCTGCGGGCATATTCGGTGATAAGCAGGATGTTCAGCCCGGTGGTAGGCTTACAGCCCGCCACGGCGGCCAGGTCGATCACCGGGATCACCTGATCGCGAATATTCACCATCCCCATCAGCGGTGATTTCATCCCGGCGGGTTTTGTGAATTCCGGCATCGGCACAATTTCACGCAGCTTAAAGACGTTAATGCCAAACAGCTCGGATTTATTTTCGTTCAGAGAGGTGCCAAGACGGAACAGCAACAGTTCAAAACGGTTCGACAGGGTGAGATTCGCCCTGTCATCAATATCTTTCTGGAAATTATCCATTCTACCCTCGAGAGAAATGCTGACCTTTTAATCGTTATCGGCATTCTGAGAGAAAAATGAAGGGCTAAACGCTGACCTTAGCGAAATCTTCGGCCAGCTCGCACGCCGGGAACACCGCCAGGCACTCTGCCAGCAGGCTTGCACACCCCCGCGCGTCGTAGCGGGAACTGACGTGAGTGACGATCAGCCTCCCGACGCCTGCGTCGCGGGCAAGCTGCGCCGCCTGACGCGTTGAGCTATGGCCGCGGCCGTTGGCTTTCTCTTCCATCGCCGTTTCCAGCGTGGCTTCGTGCACCATCACGTCAACGCCCCGGGCAAGCTGAAGGGCGGCAGGGCACGGGGCCGTGTCGCCAAAGATAGCCAGCTTCTTGCCCGGCTCGGGCGCGGCGAGATAATCCTGACCGTTGATGACGCGACCGCCCTCCAGCGTGACGGTCTCGCCGTGCTTCAGGCGCTGGAACAGCGGTCCGGGTTTTACGCCAGCGGCCATCAGCGCGGCGGCGTCCAGCGCGCCGGGTTTGTCATGCGCTTCAATGCGATAGCCATAGCACTCAACGGGATGATTCAGCGGCTGAGCGCTCACCTTATAATCACCGTCATCGAAAACCAGGCCTTCGCTAATCTCAACGATCTCCAGCGGATAATCCGTCCATGATCCGCTCAGGCGCAGCGCGGTTTCAACAAATTCACGCACACCCGCAGGCCCGTAAATCGTCAGCGGATTGGCGTTGCCGGCCATGGAGCGGCTGCACAGCAGGCCCGGCAGGCCAAACAGATGGTCGCCGTGCAGGTGAGTAATAAAAATTTTATCCAGCTTGCCGGGGTGATACGCGGTGTGCAGCAGCTGATGCTGCGTCCCTTCACCGCAGTCAAACAGCCACAGCCCGCCGCGGGTGGGGTGCTTAAGATCCAGCAGAATTGCCGTCACGTTTCGTGAGCGGGTTGGCACGCCAGCGGACGTACCCAGAAAAATCAGTTCCATAACGCAATCAGCCCTTTGCCGAACGGGGAGGGGTTTAGTATAACGTGATGAACCCCAGGAAGGAGAAAGAGATGATCCAGTGGCAAGATTTACATCATAGTGAACTCACCGTTCATTCGCTCTACGCGCTGCTTAAACTGCGCTGCGAAGTGTTTGTAGTTGAACAGACGTGCCCGTATCAGGACATCGACGGCGATGACCTCGTTGGCGAAAACCGCCATATCCTCGGCTGGAAGGATAACGAGCTGGTGGCGTATGCGAGGATTCTGAAAAGCGAGGACGATGTCGAGCCCGTGGTGATAGGCCGCGTCATTATCAGCGGTCACGCGCGGGGTGAAAAACTGGGTTATCAGCTGATGGAAAAAACGCTGGAGTCATGCCAGAAACAGTGGCCGGACAAGGCGTTATACCTGGGCGCGCAGGCGCACCTGCAATCCTTCTACGGTCATTTCGGTTTTATGCCGGTCACCGACATCTACGTCGAAGACGGTATTCCGCACATCGGCATGGCGCGGGAAGCGAAACAGGCGTAATGGCGCGTCGTTGTCTATAGTTAGCGGACTGGTGTACTAACATGGAGAAAAATATGTCATTTCAATCCTGGGATACACGTATCGACGACGATCTGACCTTACTGAGCGAAACGCTGGAAGAGGTGTTACGTTCCTCGGGCGACCCTGCCGATCAGAAATATATCGAGCTGAAAGCCCGTGCCGAGCAGGCGCTCCACGACGTTAAAAACCGCGTCAGCCATGCGTCTGATACCTACTACTACCGCGCCAAAAAAGCGGTTTATCGTGCCGATGATTACGTCCATGAAAAACCGTGGCAGGGCATTGGGGTGGGCGCAGCCGTAGGGCTGGTGCTGGGGCTGCTGCTGGCCCGTCGTTAAGCCGTTTAACCACTCCCTATACGTGGGTACTGATATTTCTTATGGTACCCCGTATAATATGAGGTTTTAACAGGGAGAGGTTCGCGTGAATTCGATTTTCCTCGCGCTGGAACAATTGCGTAGCCATCTTTCGCAAGCGTTACCTGCCACATCCGGCCTGCGTCATTTCGACGTCTCTTTCCCGTTAAACGATGCCTTCGATCCCCTTGCCTGGCTGGGCGAGCAGCAGTGCTATCCCCAGTTTTACTGGCAACAGCGTAACGGCGATGAAGAGCTGGCCGCGCTGGGAGCGGTCGTCCAATTCTCCTCTCTGGCGTTAGCCTCGCAGTTTTTAAGTGCGCAACACGGCCCTGAAGATACCCGAATCTGCGGCCTGAACGCGTTTAACCCGGAGCAGGGCAGCCTCTTTTTACCGCGTCTGCTGTGGCGACGTACCGCTGGCAACGCCACGTTGCGTCTGCAGCTGTGGAGCGACAGCTCGCTTGAGGACGATGCCGACACCGCGCGGGCGTTCTTACAGCAACTGCTTCCCGCCAGACCGATCCGTCCGCTCTCCGTGCAGGTTGATCGCGAAACCCATCACCCGGAAAAACCGCAATGGCTTAGCCTTATCGGCAAAGCGACAGAGACGATTGCACGCGGTGATTTCGAAAAGGTCGTTCTCGCCCGAGCCACCGACCTGCAGTGTAAACAGCGCGTTAACCCCGTCGCGCTGATGGCCGCCAGCCGCGCCCTGAATTTAAACTGCTATCATTTCTGCATGATATTCGACGCCAGCAACGCGTTTCTCGGCTCCACGCCCGAGCGTCTCTGGCGGCGGCGCGGCAAGCTGCTGCGCACCGAAGCGCTGGCGGGCACCGTCGCCAGCCATACTGACGATAAACAGGCGCAGCGTCTGGGCGAGTGGCTGCTGAATGACGATAAAAACCAGCGCGAAAATATGCTGGTGGTGGAAGATATCTGCCAGCGTCTTCAACACCATACGCAGACGCTGGAGGTGTTGCCGGCTCAGGTCGTCCGCCTGCGCAAAGTGCAGCACTTACGCCGCTGTATCTGGACCGAGCTCAAGCAGGCCGACGATGAGCTGTGCCTGCACGTGCTACAGCCGACGGCGGCGGTTGCCGGGCTTCCGCGACAGCCAGCGCGCGAGTTTATTCAGCACGTTGAACCCTTTAACCGCGAGTGGTACGCCGGTTCGGCCGGGTATTTATCCCCCGAACAAAGCGAATTCTGCGTGGCGCTGCGCTCGGCGCGCGTACAGGAAGACGCTCTGCGGCTTTACGCCGGAGCGGGCATTGTCAGCGGCTCTGACCCGGAGCAGGAGTGGCAGGAGATCGAAAACAAAGCCGCCGGATTGCGCTCTCTGCTCCTAAGGGATTAATACTGATTCGCGCAATCCCGATTCATATCAAAATTCCAATTTTTTCTATTATTTATACTGTGTCGCATTCTTGATACCGGACAATCTCATGTCAGTAAGTTCTTTTAACCGACGCTGGGCGGCGGTGATCCTTGAAGCCCTGACGCGCCATGGCGTCAGGCACGTGTGTATTGCACCGGGTTCTCGCTCAACGCCGCTGACGCTGGCGGCGGCTGAAAACCGGGCGTTTGTTCACCACACCCACTTTGATGAGCGAGGCCTGGGGCATCTCGCGCTCGGGCTGGCGAAGGTCAGCAAAGAACCCGTAGCGGTGATTGTCACTTCCGGTACCGCCGTAGCGAACCTCTATCCGGCCCTGATTGAAGCCGGGTTAACCGGTGAAAAACTGATCCTGCTTACGGCCGACCGTCCGCCTGAGCTAATCGACTGCGGCGCCAATCAGGCTATTCGCCAGCCCGGACTTTTTTCTTCGCACCCTTCGCAGACGGTTTCGTTACCGCGTCCCACCCAGGATATTCCTGCAAGCTGGCTGGTCTCCACCGTCGATCACGCCATGGCGACATTGCGCAGCGGGGCGCTGCATATCAACTGCCCGTTTGCCGAGCCGCTGTACGGCGAGCTGGACGATACCGGCCTTGACTGGCAGCGGTCGCTCGGCGAATGGTGGCAGAGCGAAAAGCCGTGGCTGCGCGAGCAGACGCATCTTGAGAGCGCGAAACAGCGCGACTGGTTCTTCTGGCGGCAGAAGCGAGGCGTGGTCATCGCCGGGCGCATGAGCGCCGCCGAAGGCAGGCTGGTCGCCGAATGGGCGCAAACCCTCGGCTGGCCGCTGATTGGCGACGTGCTTTCCCAGACCGGCCAGCCGCTGCCATGCGCCGATCTCTGGCTGGGTAACGCGAAAGCGGTTACTGAGCTTTCGCAGGCGCAGATTGTGGTCCAGATCGGCGCAAGCCTGACCGGAAAACGTCTGCTGCAGTGGCAGGCGACCTGCACGCCGGAAGAGTACTGGGTGGTGGACGCGCTGGAAGGGCGGCTCGACCCGGCGCACCATCGCGGCCGTCGTCTGGTGAGCAAAATTGATAGCTGGCTGGAACTGCACCCGGCGGAAAAACGTCAGCCCTGGGCGGTGGCGATCCCTGAGCTGTCGCGTCAGGCGTGGGAAATCACCAAAGCGTGCTGTGAGACATTCAGCGAGGCCGGGCTGGCGCACCGTATTCGCCAATACCTGCCGGAACAGGGGCAGCTGTTTGTCGGCAACAGCCTGGTCGTGCGGCTGATCGATGCCTTTTCGCAGCTGCCGGCGGGCTACCCGGTGTACAGCAACCGCGGTGCCAGCGGCATCGACGGGCTGATCTCGACGGCGGCGGGGGTGCAGCGCGCCAGCGCGAAATCGACGCTGGCGATCGTGGGCGATCTTTCCGCGCTCTACGATCTCAACGCGCTGGCGCTACTGCGTCAGGCGTCCGCGCCGTTTGTGCTGATTGTGGTCAACAACAACGGCGGGCAGATTTTCTCCCTGTTGCCAACGCCCCAGAGCGAGCGCGAGCGCTTCTACCTGATGCCGCAGAACGTGCAGTTTGAACACGCCGCGGCGATGTTCAGCCTGAAATACCATCGCCCGGAAAGCTGGGAACAGCTGGAAGCGGCGTTAAGCACCGCCTGGAAGCAGCCGGGCGCGACGCTGATTGAGCTGGTGGTGAACGAGGCCGACGGCGCGCAGACCCTGCAAAGCCTACTGGCTCAGGTGAGCCAGCTGTGATCCTCTCGGGCGTGCAGCAGGCCGGAAAACCAGGCTATCCCTGGCTGGTCTTTTTGCACGGTTTTTCCGGCGACTGCCGCGAGTGGCAGGCTGTCGGGAAGCAACTCGGCGAGTATTCCCGGCTCTATCTTGACCTGCCGGGCCACGGTGCGTCCGGGGATATTGCCGTGACGGGGTTCGACGAGATAAGCACGTTACTTACCCGAACTCTGCTTAGTTACAACATACTGAACTTTTGGCTGGTGGGGTACTCCCTCGGCGGCCGCATTGCGATGTTTCATGCCTGCCAGCAGCCAAAGGGGCTGCTGGGGGTGATCGTTGAAGGTGGACATCCGGGCCTGCAGGATGAGGATGAGCGTCACGCGCGGTGGACATCCGACCGCCGCTGGGCGACGCGTTTTCGCACCGAACCGCTGGAAAAGGTCTTTACCGACTGGTATCAACAGCCGGTATTTGCTTCCCTCACTGACCACCAGCGCAAGGCGCTTATTGTCCTGCGCAGCCAGAACAACGGCGCGACGCTGGCGAAGATGCTCGAAGCAACGTCGCTGGCCGTGCAGCCCAATTTGCGTGCCGCGATTAGCGTATGCAATTTCCCTTTTGACTATATCTACGGTGAACGTGACCAGAAGTTCGCGGCCCTGGCCGCTGAACTGGACGTCGTTCGCCATGCGATTCCAAACGCCGGACACAACGCCCACCGGGAAAACCCCGACGCGGTTGCCGCGAGTCTGGCCCAGATACTGCGTCTTCGAATAAAGGACACTCTATGATCTATCCTGATGAACACATGCTTTATGCGCCGGTTGAATGGCAGGACTGCTCCGAAGGCTACACCGACATTCGTTACCACAAATCCGCCGACGGCATTGCCAAAATCACCATCAACCGTCCGCAGGTGCGTAACGCCTTCCGTCCGCTGACCGTCAAAGAGATGATTCAGGCCCTGGCGGATGCGCGCTACGACGACAGTATCGGCGTGATCGTGCTGACCGGTGAAGGCGAGAAGGCCTTCTGCTCCGGTGGCGATCAGAAGGTGCGCGGCGACTACGGCGGATACCAGGACGATACGGGCACGCACCACCTGAACGTCCTCGATTTCCAGCGCCAGATCCGCACCTGCCCGAAACCGGTGGTGGCGATGGTGGCGGGCTACTCCATCGGCGGCGGCCACGTGCTGCACATGATGTGCGACCTGACCATCGCTGCTGAAAACGCCATCTTCGGCCAGACCGGCCCGAAAGTGGGCTCCTTCGACGGCGGCTGGGGTGCCTCTTACATGGCGCGCATCGTCGGGCAGAAAAAAGCCCGCGAAATCTGGTTCCTGTGCCGCCAGTACAACGCACAGGAAGCGCTGGATATGGGCCTTGTGAATACCGTGGTGCCGCTTGCCGATCTTGAAAAAGAGACCGTGCGCTGGTGCCGCGAGATGCTGCAAAACAGCCCGATGGCGCTGCGTTGCCTGAAGGCGGCCCTGAACGCGGACTGTGACGGTCAGGCGGGTCTGCAGGAGCTGGCGGGTAACGCCACCATGCTGTTCTACATGACCGAAGAGGGTCAGGAAGGACGCAACGCGTTTAACGAAAAACGCCAGCCGGACTTCAGCAAATACAAACGGAACCCGTAATGCGTCGCGCGCAGGTTTACCGCTGGCAGATACCGATGGACGCGGGCGTGGTGCTGCGTGAACGGCGGTTAAAAACCCGTGACGGCTTCTTCGTGCATTTGCAGCAGGGCGAGCGGGAAGGCTGGGGCGAGATTTCGCCTCTGCCGGGCTTTAGCCTGGAGTCGCTGGATGAGGCGCAGCCTGCATTGCTGACGTGGGTAAAGGCGTGGCGTGAGGGCGCAAACCCGGCATTACCGGACGCGCGTTCCGCCGCCTTTGGCATCAGCTGCGCGCTGGCGGAGCTGGACGGTAGCCTGCCGGAAGAGGCTAACTATCGCGCGGCACCGCTCTGCACGGGCGACCCGGACGAGCTGTTCGCGCTGCTCGCCGCCATGCCGGGCGAGAAAGTGGCGAAAATCAAAGTCGGTCTCTACGAAGCGGTGCGTGACGGGATGGTCGCCAACCTGCTGCTGGAAGCAATCCCCGATCTGCACCTGCGTCTGGATGCCAACCGCGCGTGGACGCCGCTTAAGGCGCTGCAGTTCGCGAAGTACGTTAACCCGGCGTACCGCAGCCGCATTGCCTTCCTCGAAGAACCGTGCAAAACCCGCGATGATTCGCGCGCCTTTGCCCGCGAAACGGGGATCGCCATCGCCTGGGATGAAAGCCTGCGCGAGGACGATTTTGAATTTGTCGCCGAGCCCGGCGTCAGCGCGGTGGTGATTAAGCCGACGCTAACCGGCAGCCTGGCGAAGGTGCGCGAGCAGGTCTCGGCGGCGCACGCGCTGGGGCTGACGGCGGTGATCAGCTCGTCGATAGAGTCCAGCCTGGGGCTGACCCAGCTGGCGCGCATTGCCGCCTGGTTAACGCCGGACACGGTTCCCGGCCTCGACACGCTGAATCTGATGCAGGCTCAGCTTCTCCGCGAGTGGCCTGCCAGCACGCTGCCGTGCCTCGACGCAGAGGCGCTGGAGCCGTTGCTATGAGTTTTACCGACTGGCCCTGGCGTCACTGGCGCACGCTTTTTGCCGATAAACCGGCTCTGCGGCTGAATGATGAAGCACTCACCTGGCAGCAGTTGTGCGCGCGCGTCGACCGCCTTGCGGCAGGGTTTCACCAGCAGGGCGTGGCGGAGGGCGACGGCGTACTGCTGCTGGCCTATAACCACCCGCAAACGCTGCTGGCATGGCTGGCGCTGCTTCAGTGCGGGGCACGTATTCTTCCCGTTAATCCGCAGCTGCCGCGCCCGCTGCTCGACGTGCTGATCCCGCAGATGACGCTGCGCTTTGCGCTGGTGCTGGACGGCAGCTACGACGGCCTTCACGGCCTGAGCATGTGCGAGCCAGCGGATGCGTACTGCGCTGCGTGGCAGCCGGCGCGGCTGGCCACCATGACGCTCACCTCCGGCTCCACCGGGCTGCCGAAGGCGGCGGTGCATACCTGCGCCGCCCATCTTGCCAGCGCCCGCGGCGTGCTGTCGCTGATGCCCTACGGGGATAATGACGACTGGCTGCTTTCGCTGCCGCTGTTTCACGTTTCCGGCCAGGGGATTTTATGGCGCTGGCTGCAGGCCGGTGCGCGCTTAACCGTGCGCGAGAAGCAGCCGCTGGAGCAGGCGCTACGCGGCTGCACCCACGCCTCGCTGGTGCCGACCCAGCTCTGGCGTCTCCTGAATAGCGAAAGCCACATCGCACTGAAAGCGGTGCTGCTCGGCGGGGCGGCCATTCCCGTGACGCTGACGCAAAAGGCCCGGGAACAGGGCGTTCGAACGTACTGCGGCTACGGCCTCACCGAGTTTGCCTCTACCGTCTGCGCAAAAGAGGCTGACGGCGATCCGGACGTGGGCCGTGCGCTGCCGGGCAGAGAGGTGCAGGTCGTTAACGGTGAAGTCTGGATCAAAGCGCAGAGCATGGCTTCCGGCTACTGGCGGGACGGCGCCCTGATACCGCTGACCAACGCGCAGGGCTGGTTTGCCACTCGCGATCGCGGGGAATGGCATGGCGACCGTCTGACGATTTTAGGCCGCATGGACAATCTCTTTTTCAGCGGTGGAGAGGGGATCCAACCGGAATCGCTGGAGCGCGTTATCGCCGCGCATCCGCAGATTAACCAGGTGTTTATCGTCCCGCTGGATGACGCCGAGTTTGGACAGCGTCCGGTGGCGGTGGTGGAGTGCGAGCCGGGAACGGATATCACCCGTTTCCCGACCTGGGTACAGGGCAGGCTGGCGCGCTTTGAGCAGCCCGTTCACTGGCTGGTGCTGCCGGCTGAGCTAAAAAATGGCGGGATTAAGATCTCCCGCCAGGCGTTAAAGCAGTGGGTCAATGCCCAGCTGTCCGTATAGTTAGCCGATATCCGGCTCCGGTTTGCGCTGGCGACGACGCAGCAGGCGCAACACCGGCGGCACCACAATCACCATGACCGCGAGCGCTAACAGAACCTTCGCGACGCTGCTGTCCCACAGTATCGACACATTACCGTTGCTGATGGAAAGGGCGCGGCGCAGGTTCTGCTCCAGCATCTCACCCAGCACAAAGCCCAAAATCAGCGGAGACATTGGGAAGTGCATTTTTCGCAGGATGTAGCCGAACACGCCGAGGACCACCATCAGCACCAGGTCAAACGTGGTGCTGTGCACCGCGTAAACCCCCACCGCAGAGACGGCGGCAATGGCGGGCACCAGGAACCACAGCGGAATCGTCAGCATGCGGGTGAACAGCCCAATCAGCGGGATATTCATCACCAGCAGCATCACGTTGGCGATCAGCAGCGCGGCAATCAGCCCCCAGACAATATCAGGCTGCTCGGTAAACATCGCCGGGCCGGGCGTAATGTTATAGAGCGTCAGCGCGCCCATCATCACCGCCGTGGTGCCGGATCCCGGCACGCCCAGGGTCAGCATCGGGATAAACGAGCCGCAGGCCGAGGCGTTATTGGCCGCCTCAGGCGCGGCGACGCCGCGAATATCGCCTTTACCAAAGCTGTCGCTATTGCCGCTGAGCTTCTTCTCGGTCATGTAGGTGATGGCGCTGGCGATAGTGGCCCCGGCGCCCGGCAGGATGCCGACGAAGAAGCCAATCACCGACGAGCGCAGCGTGGCGCCGATGCACTGCGCGCCCTCTTTAGCGCTAAAGAGCATCCGGCCGGTTTTGCGCACTAGCGTCTGTCCGCTGCTGGTATGCTCCAGCATCAGTAAGATCTCAGAGACAGAGAACAGGCCGATCACGACGACAATGAACTGCACGCCATCGGAAAGGTGAACGCTGTCGAAGGTAAAGCGATAGACCCCGGTGTTGGCATCCACGCCGACGGTGGCTAACCCTAAGCCAATCAGCGCGGATAAAAACGACTTCAGCGGATTTTGCGCCATCATGCTGCCGAGGCAGGCAATGGCGAACACCATCAGGGCAAAATATTCTGCCGGACCAAACGCCAGCGACCACTGGGCCAGCGCAGGAGCGAACAGAATGATGCCGCCAATGGCAATCAGTGAGCCAAAGAATGAACTGACCGCAGAGATGGAGAGCGCCACGCCGCCGCGTCCCTGCCGCGCCATTGGGTAGCCGTCCAGCGCAGTCATGATCGCCGCCGCATCCCCCGGCACGTTAAGCAGGATCGACGAAATGCGTCCGCCATATTCACAGCCGATGTAGACCGTTGCCAGCAGGATCAGCGCCGATTCCGCAGGCAGATGCAGGGCAAACGCCAGCGGGAGTAAAATCGCCACGCCGTTGATCGGCCCAAGGCCCGGCAGCAGGCCGACAATCGTGCCCACGAAACAGCCGATCAGGGCGATCACCAGGTTTTCCGGGGTCATCGCCACGGCGAACCCCTGCGAGAGGTAAATCCAGGTATCCATAGCGTGCTCCGTTAATTAAGCCAGGCGCCGAGCGGTAACGTCACGTCCAGCAGGCGGTCAAAGGCGTACCACAGTAAAATCCCCATCACCACGCCTGAGATCCCCGCCGCGGGGAGGGTGGCGTTAAACAGCATGCCGATGACCATCGTCAGAATGGCGGTCGCCACCGGGAAGCCGAGCCACTCAAAGCCCCAGGCATACATCAGCAGGACAATCACCATCACCAGCAGACGCTGCAGAATGCGACGCGGCGGCCACTCGACGGTATCCGGGTGGCGAAGCAGCAGCGCCACCGAGCAGAGCAGCATCAGGCCGACGATGCCCATCGGGAAAGGGCGGGGTCCCACGGGTTCATAGCTGTATTCGCTGTGGATCTGCCAGGCGACAAACATCCCGCCAACGCAGAGCAGCAGCCATATCCCGGCAAAAATACGATCGCTCATAGCGCCTCCGGTTATTTCGCCAGGCCAAAGGCTTTCGCCTGTTCCCGGTAGTCATTCACCTGTTTTTTGACGTACTCATCCAGTGGCTTACCGGTCAGGTTAAACTCAAACAGTCCGCGCAGATCGCGCTGTTTCTTAAATTCTTCCGTCTGCTGGAGTTTGTTGAACGCGTCGACCCACCACTGGTACTCGGCGTCGGTCACTTTTGGCCCGACGAAGAAGCCGCGGATGATCGGCCAGACCAGGTTATAACCCTGCTCTTTGGCGGTCGGGACGTTCGCCAGCTGGCCCGGCAGACGGTTTTCCGAGAAGACCGCCAGCACGCGGATTTTATCCCCGCTCAGGTACGGCACCATCTCGCTGAGATCGCCGGAAACGGCCTGAACGTGGTTGCCCATCAGCGCAGTGACCGGTTCGCCGCCACCCTCAAAGGCCACGTAGCGCATCTTGTGCGGGTCAACCTTCGCCTGCTGGGCGAGAAGGGCCGCTTTCATCCAGTCCTGGCTGCCGATAGACGCTCCTGCGCCAATCACCACGCTGTTCGGATCTTTTTCCATAGCGGTCAGCAGATCTTTCAGGGATTTCCACGGGGAATCGGCACGCACGGCAATCATTCCGTAGTCGGTGCCGACGGTCGCCAGCCAGCGCACGTCGTCCACACCGTAGCGGCCAAACTTGCCCTGCGACAGGTTCAGCAGCGAGCCGCCGGAGAAGGCCACCACCGTTCCCGCTTCCGCCGGACGTTGCGCGACAATCGCGTTATAGGCCACCGCGCCCACGCCGCCTGGCATATAGGTGACGCGCATCGGTTTCTCAATGGCCTTCGTCTCCAGCAGGCTGACCTGAATAAGCTTGCAGGTGAGATCGAAACCGCCGCCCGGTTTGGCCGGGGCGATACATTCGGTACGGGACGGAGCGTCCTGGGCCTGAACGACAGAGGTACTCAACAGCAATACGCTTGCAGCAAGGGTAGAAAGTAATTGTTTTTTCATCGTTTATCCTCACGCCGGGGGTACGGGTCTTTTTTTCTGATTATGTGAACCACCTTGTAGCGGTTCCGTTGCGTGATTGTTAAAACAATAACCTTTCATTTCCCTTTCAACGGGACACCAACTTTACAGGATGTGACATGCGTCTCTTACTCGCAGAAGATAATCGTGAGCTGGCTCACTGGCTGGAGAAAGCGCTGGTGCAGGAAGGCTTTGCCGTGGACTGCGTCTCCGACGGACGTGCCGCCGACCATCTGCTGCAGGGTGAAAACTACGCGGTCGCTATTCTGGACATCGGCATGCCCGGTTTTGACGGCCTGGAAGTGGTCCACCGCCTCAGAAAAAGAGGGCAGACGCTGCCGGTGCTGTTTCTTACCGCCCGCAGCAACGTGGCGGATCGGGTGAAGGGACTGAACGCCGGGGCAGATGACTATCTGCCAAAACCATTTGAGCTGGAGGAGCTTGACGCGCGTCTGCGCGCCCTGTTGCGCCGAAGCGAGGGTCGAACGCAGGAGCGCCAGCGCCTTGGGGAGCTGGAGTATGACGACGAGGGCTTTTTCCTGCTGCGCGATGAACCGCTTTCCCTGACGCCGCGGGAGCTCTCCCTGCTGAAAGTGCTGATGCACCGCCGGACCCGTCCGGTTTCACGACAGCAGCTTTTCGACCAGGTATTCAGCCTGAACGACGACGTCAGCCCTGAAAGCATCGATCTCTATATTCACCGGCTGCGTAAGAAGCTGACCGGCAGCGGCGTGCGGATCACCACCCTTCGGGGGCTTGGGTACGTGCTGGAGTGCGGCGATGAGGTGGGTTAAGCCGCAGTCGCTCTATCTGCAGCTGTTGCTTTTCCTGGGTCTGCCGCTGCTGCTGCTGTGGGGATTGTCGGCCTTTAACAGCTACGTTAGCGCGCTGCAGGCGGCCACGCAGGCCTACGATCGCACGCTGTTATCCTCTGCCCGCACCATCTCCGAGCGGCTGGAGGTGCGCAACAGCAGGCTGGCGGTGGACGTGCCCTGGGTGGTGCTCGACAGCTTTGAGCTCAACATGAACGACCGGCTCTACTATAAGGTGGTCGACCCCGACGGACGGGTGATCTCCGGCTATGACGATCTGCCGAAGATGCCGCCTGCGACGTCGCGCACCACGCTCTATCCGGCGCTGGCCTGGTTTTACCACACCGAATATCGCGGCCAGGCGATTCGGGTGGCGCGCCTGCTGCAGCCCGTAAATGAAGATAATGTTTTTGGCATGGCGGAGATTTACGTCGCCGAGACGCTCCAGTCCCGCCGCTATCTCGCCAGCCAGCTGCTCTTTTCATCCTGGGTTTCACAGGGGCTGCTGGTGCTGCTGACGCTGGTGCTGACCGCATGGCTGCTGCGCCGCGTGCTGCGCCCAATGCGCCAGCTTTCGTCACTGATGGTGCGGCGCGAGCCGGGCCTGCTCGCACCGCTGCCGGAGCTGCTGCCCTGGTCCGAGACCCGGTTGCTGATAGTCGCCTTTAACCGCTATATCGACCGGCTGCGCGGCGTGCTTTCGCGTCAGGAACGCTTTAACGCGGATGCGTCGCACCAGCTCAAAACGCCGCTGGCGGTGCTTAAAACCCAGGTCTCCGTGGCCCTCGCGCGTCAGGATCCCGCCCTGTGGCAGGAGAGCCTGCGGGCAATGAATGTCACCCTGGACGACACTATCGTGCTCACCGAGCGGCTGCTGCAGCTTTCAGCGGTGAAGGGAAAAGAGCAGGGGGATCGTCATTTTACGCCTGTGGATCTGGTTCAGGTGGTGCAGAACTGCTGCTTTTCCCGGCTGGCGCAGGCGCGGAGCAAGGCGATTGATTTAGGATATGACGGTGTACAGCAGCCGGTCACGATCGAAGGCGATGACGTTCTGCTGGGCGAGCTGTGCGCCAACCTGCTGGAGAACGCGATTAAATATACGCCTGCAGGCGGGACCGTGACCGTTTTCCTGCGCGTGGATGGCGGCGCCGTTGAGCTGAGCGTTGAGGACAGCGGCCCCGGCATTGAAGAGGATCAGATCTACCAGGCGATGCAGCCTTTCCACCGTCTGGACAACGTCGGGAACGCCGCCGGTTCCGGGATTGGGCTGGCGCTGGCGGGGGATATCGCCCGGCTGCACCGCAGCCATTTGCAGTTGACTCGCAGCGAAACGCTGGGTGGCCTTTGCGTCAAAATGCGCTTTCTGCTGCTTACGTAAAAAAGCCGAGGGTTTCAAATCGTTACAATCTTCCTGTCCGCCGCACGCAGAGTGCTTGATCCCCCGCAGACTCAGGTTAAAATCTCGCGGTTTTGGGGACTTCTCTATAATTATGCAGGATCGCGATAATGAAAAAAGTGGCATTACTGGGCCTCGGCCTGATGGTTGTATCTGCGGCGGCTAACGCCATTAGCATTAATGGTTCGGCGGGTCAGGACTATACCCACCTCGGTTTTGGCATGGGTACTGACACCTCCGGTCTGGCAATGACCGGCGGCTGGACGCACAACGATGACGACGGCGACGCGGCAAGCCTCGGCCTCGGTCTGAATATTCCTCTTGGCCCATTCCTGGCCACCGTTGGCGGTAAAGGTATCTACACCAACCCAAATGACGGTGATGAAGGGTATGCGGCGGCTGTGGGCGGCGGCCTGCAGTGGAAAATTGGCGACAGCTTCGGCCTGTTTGGCGAGTACTACTACTCTCCGGATTCCCTCTCCAGCGGCATCGACAGCTATGAAGAAGCCAACGCCGGCGCGCGCTGGACCATCATGCGTCCGATTACCATCGAAGCGGGCTACCGTTATCTGAACCTGGCCGGTAAAGACGGCAACCGCGATAACGCGCTGGCTGACGGCCCGTACGTGGGCGTGAGCGCAGGCTTCTAATCGTTCCGGCGCGGCGTTCCGTCGCGCCAGTTTCTCTCATCTCCACCCCGCGTTTGCGCTATAGTGTTTTGACCAAATAAGCGGGAGAACACAATGATTAACGTGGAGATGTTATCCACCGGCGACGAAGTGCTGCACGGACAGATTATTGATACCAATGCTGCCTGGCTTGCCGATCTTTTCTTTGAGCAAGGATTACCGTTAACGCGCCGCAATACCGTGGGCGACAATCTGGAGTCACTGGTCGCTGTTCTGCGCGAGCGCAGTGAACAGTGCGACGTGCTGATCGTGAATGGCGGGCTCGGCCCCACCGGTGACGATCTCAGCGCGCTGGCCGCCGCGACCGCAAAGGGCGAAGGGCTGGTGCTGCACGAGGCGTGGCTTTCGCAGATGGAACGCTTCTTCTCCGAACGTGGCCGCGTCATGGCTCCCAGCAACCGCAAGCAGGCTGAAATTCCCGCCAGCGCCGAGCTGGTTGATAACCCGGTCGGTACCGCCTGCGGGTTTGCCATGCAGCTGAACCGCTGCCTGATGTTCTTCACGCCGGGCGTGCCCTCCGAATTTAAGGTAATGGTCGAGCAGCAAATCCTGCCGCGCCTTCGCCAGCGTTTTACTCTGCCTGAACCTCCGCTGTGCCTGCGCCTGACCACCTTTGGCCGCTCGGAAAGCGATCTGGCCCAGAGCCTTGACCACCTTCCGCTGCCGCCGGGCGTCTCCATGGGTTATCGCTCCTCTATGCCGATCATTGAACTCAAATTAACAGGACCGGCCACGCAGAAAGAGGCGATGCTGGCCCTGTGGCCTGAGGTGCAGCGCGTGGCGGGCGAAAGCCTGATTTTTGAAGGGACGGAAGGGTTGCCTGAGCAGATTGCAAAACATCTGCAGACTCGCCAGCTCAGCGTGACCTTAAGCGAGCAGTTCACCGGTGGCCTGCTGGCGCTGCAATTGTCGCGCGTCAACGCGCCGCTGCTCGCCAGCGAAGTGGTGCCGTTTCAGCAGGAGACCCTGGCGCAAACCGCCCGCTGGGCTTCCGAAAGAAGGGTGAAGCATTTTGCCGGTCTGGCGCTGTTTGTCGGCGGGCTGGATGAGGATTACCTCAACTTCGCGCTGGCGACGCCGGAAGGCACCTGGGCGCTGCGGATAAAAATGAGCATCACCCGCCACAGCCTGGCGGTGCGTCAGGAGGTGTGCGCCATGATGGCGCTGAATATGCTGCGCCGCTGGCTCAACGGCAAAGAGGTCGCCAGCGAGCACGGCTGGATTAACGTTGTCGAGTCGCTGTTCGTTGAGTAATGCCTGTGCCGGGGCCTTTCGCCCCGGCAACGTTCAGCCCAGCGCTTTCGCCAGCAGGGTAATCGGATGTTCGCAGCGCTTGCTGGTGGACATCTCAATCTGCCATTTACAGGTTTCGCAGTCCGTCACCACGATATCCGCGCCGCTCTCTTCAATCTGGCGGAACAGCGGGGCGCCAATTGCCTGCGAGGTTTCGTAGTTTTCACGCTTAAAGCCGTAGGTGCCTGCGATGCCGCAGCAGCGCGAATCCAGCACCGTCAGCTCCAGCCCCGGAATTAACCGCAGCAGCTCCAGCGTATAGAGCGACCAGCCCATTTTCTCCATATGACACGGGGTGTGATAGACCACCTTCAGCGGCAATGTTCCCAGCGGCAACGTCTTTCCGCTGTTCAGCTTGCGCCAGAGGAAGCGCGTCGCCAGCTCGATGTGCTCGCGCAGTCCGGCGTTATCCACGTCCAGCAGGTGCGGATACTCATCGCGCAGGGTGAAGGTGCAGGTGGACGACGTCGCCAGCACCGGCATGCCTTTATCGACAATCGCTTCGCGCAGGGAGGTGACGTTGCTTTTGGCCTGCCTGCGCGCTTTATCGGTAAACCCGTTGGCAATCAGCGGCACGCCGCAGCACTTCTCTTTGCTAAGCAGCTGTACGCCGGTTCCCATGGCGTTCAGCACCTTCAGCAGGTCTTTTCCCAGCTGCGGGTGGTTGTAGTTCACATAGCAGCCGTGGAAAAAGGCTACCCGATCGTCGTACTGCGCCTGCTGCTCCGCGACAGTTTTATACCAGCGACGGAAGGTGCCGTGAGAATATTTTGGCAGGCTGCGGTGATGGTCTATTTTAAGCGTGGCATCCAGCAGCTGACGCACCGGCTTGAGTGAGGTTGCGGCATTCACCAGCGGGGCAAACGGCGTGGAGACGCTGCCCATCAGATCGGTATGGCTCAGGATCGCATCGCGCAGTGTCGGCTTTTGCGTGCTGTAACGCGCCCGGGCGCGCTGGATGATGTCGCCGATTTTCACGTCCGACGGGCAGGCGACCTCGCAGCGCTTGCAGTTGATGCAGTATTTCAGCGCCTCGTCGTACAGCCTGCCGTCCTTCAGGCGCAGGCGCTCGCCGTCCGGCCCGGCCTGCTTTGGCCCAGGGTAGCGCGGGTTTACGCCGCTGACCGGGCAGACGGTGGTACAGACCGTGCATTTAATGCAGCTTTCGAAACGGGTGTCGTTCATTGTTCAGCCTCCACGCGCTGGATAATCTGCTCGGCTACATACAGCGCCGTGACGGCGCAAACCCCGCCGCCGCATCCCTGGGGGATCGGATCGTATCCGCCCAGCAGCGAGCCGATGGCAAAAAGATTACCGACGGGCATACCGGAAAGCTGCGGATGTAGCCGGTTATCGACAATTACGCCAAACTGCTGCCAGGGCTGCGGCGTGAAGAAATCACACTGATACCAGTCCGCGCGGGAAGCGGTTTGCCGCACATCCAGCCCCATAATCGCTTCCCGGATGCCCTCCCGGCTGCTCAGCAGCCCGTTGCTGAAGAAGCTCCCGCTCGCCAGCACCGTATAGCGGGCGCGAAGCGGAATATCCTCGTGGTTGCGCGTCCAGATTTCGCTCACCGCGCCGTCGGTCAGGGTGATTCTTTTCACCTCGTCACCCGCCATCCACACGCCGCCCTGCGCAACAAACTGGCGCTGAAGCTGGGTGTGCAGACGAATGCCGGGTACGGAAGGGGGAAGCGTCGGCAGTAAACCGAGCGTGCAGGGCAGACGATCCGAGAGCCAGCGCCAGAGCCGGTTGTCGTTTAAACCAAAGCAGGCGGGCATTAACAGGGCATCGCAGGTTTCACCGAGCGGCCTGAGCGCGTCATACAGCAGCGGCCATTTGTCCTCGTTATCCAGAAAACGGGCGATATTCACCGCGCGAAACTCGCTCGGGTTATCGCGCAGGATATCCAGCTCGGGCAGCTCTATTTCTGCCGTGTCGGCGTTGATGCCCTGGCGACAGAGCGAGGCCGCCGCGAGATGGGGTTGAAAATCCAGAAAGCCGCTAATACCCACCACCCGCACTCGTCCCGCGCTGACGGGGGCCACGGGGACTTCCTCCGGGCTGAGCCACGCGGAGCGCAGGGTGCCGAGCGGTGTGATGCGCTGGTGATTTTGCCTGGCGCTTCCCTTCAGACGCGCGCCGCAGCCCGCCAGCAGCGCTTCGGCTTCCAGCGCAAAGCGGTCAATATGCTGCGCGCCAACCAGGTGATAGGGGTGCTCCGGCGGCAGCCTGTCGCGGTACGCTTCGTCCACCAGATCCAGCGATCCCGACGAGAAGTGCAGGGCGCTCTGGCCGCGGGTGATAATGGCGCAGCGAAGCCCCTGCTTCGTGAGTTTGATGCCGCAGAGCAAGCCTGCCAGCCCGCCGCCGACGATTACGGTATCAAATTTCATCGTGTTGCTCCTTCTCCAGGCCGCAAAGTCCCTGATAGACCCAGCGGGTAAATTCGCTTTCGCGCAGAGCATCGCCCCAGGCGACAGGCTGAATGCCTTTCCAGCGCTCGTTCAAAAACGCGCTGAGCTGATCGAGCGACTGGGTGGCGGTGGTGGTATGAAAACGCTGCAGCAGTCCGGCGGCACGACAGGCGCACAGTTCGCCCTGACAGGTCCCCATTCCGACCCGGGTGCGGCGACGGAGATCCAACAGGCTGTTGACCGTCAGGTTCTCTACCGCGTACTGCACTTCGCCTGCGGTAACGGCTTCGCACTCGCACACCAGGCTGCGGCTCAGTCGTCCTTCACCGAGCCACTGCGGCGTCCTGTCGCCGTGGCGGTAGATGGCCGAACCGCGCAGCGGCGCGGGCAGGGAGATGATTTTTTGCAGCGTTTTTTCGGTAGACTGGCGCGATCCCGGCAACGGCTGTTCTGCGGTAACGCACGGTTCGGTATTTCCGAGCTTGCGGCAGACGGCATCGGTCGCCCACTCGGCCATCAGCCGGTAGGTCATCAGCTTGCCGCCGGTAATGGTGATAAACCCGTCCATGCCGTCGCGCTCGGCGTGCTCGAGCAGCACGATGCCCCGGCTGACGTTACGTCCGCTCGGATCGTTATCGCTGGCGACAAGGGGACGCACGCCCGCGTAGGCGCGCAGGATACGCGTCTGCGCCATCACCGGCGCCAGCTTTTCCCCTTCGCGCAGCAGAATATCCACTTCTTCGGCGGTGACCCGGTTGACGTCAATGTCGCTGTAGTCAACGTGCGTTGACGTCGTACCGATGAGCGAAATGGTGTCGCCCGGCACCAGAATGTCGGCGTCAGACGGTTTGCGGCAGCGATTGATGACGTGGTTATTGATGCGGTGGTCAAGGATCAGCAGCGAACCTTTGGCCGGGAACATGCGGATGGATAAATCGGCGTATTCCGCGATGCGCTGGCCCCAGATCCCCGCCGCGTTGACCACCACGGCGGCGTGCAGCTCGCTGTGCTCGTTATACTGCGTATCAAACACCCGCACGCCGCAGATGCGATGACCCTCGCGGATAAGCCCGGTCACTTCATGTCCGGTAAGAATGCGCGCGCCATGCTCGCGGGCGTCCAGCATGTTGGCGGCGGTCAGGCGGAACGGATCGACGGTGCCGTCAGGCACCTTCACCGCGCCGATCAGCGTCGGGTTCACCGATGGCTCCAGCCGCCGGGCCAGCGCCGGATCCATGGCCTCCGCCTGAATGCCCGCTGCAGTACAGGAGGTTATGAAGGTTGACTGAAAGGCGAGGTCATCTTCGGGAAGGGTAATAAAGAGGCCGTCGGTTGGCTCTATGCAGTGTCGGGCGATACGCTTGAGGATCTGGTTTTCAGCGATGCATTCGCGCGCGGATTCACCGTCGGTGACCGCATACCGCGCGCCGCTGTGCAGCAGGCCGTGGTTACGCCCCGTCGCGCCGGTGGCGATATCGTGGCGCTCCAGAAGCGTGACGCTTAAGCCGCGAAGGGCGCAGTCGCGTGCGATGCCGGCGCCGGTTGCGCCACCGCCAATGATAATCACATCGCTGTAGCGTGGATCGTGAATTGTCATTGCCTTTCCTCTATGTTCGTTTTTTAGCATTTAGCCACATATATCGTGTGGTTTGTTTGATTTCGAACATAAACGCGCGAAATTCGAAACTGAAACGTGATTTCATGCGCTTTTTTGCGCATCCTGTCATATTTCTGTAACAATCTGTGCGTTGATTCACAGTAACAAACCGCATGTTTTTTTAACATCCCCGCCTCTGTAACCGGGCGCGAGATGCCTGGTCATTTTTTGAAAGGCCACGGAGGCTGTTATGCTCAGTATCTTCAAACCTGCGCCGCATCGGGCGCGACTGCCAGAGGCAGAGATCGATCCTCTCTACCGCCGTCTGCGTTGGCAAATCTTCCTCGGGATCTTCTTCGGGTATGCGGCGTACTATCTTGTACGTAAAAACTTTGCGCTCGCCATGCCGTATCTGGTGGAGCAGGGCTTCTCTCGCGGCGACCTGGGCTTCGCGCTGTCGGGGATCTCCATCGCCTACGGTTTTTCTAAATTCATCATGGGTTCCGTGTCGGACCGCTCGAATCCGCGCGTGTTCCTGCCCGCCGGTCTGATCCTCGCGGCAGCGGTCATGCTGTTCATGGGCTTTGTGCCGTGGGCGACGTCCAGCATTGCCATCATGTTCGTGCTGCTGTTCCTCTGCGGCTGGTTCCAGGGGATGGGGTGGCCGCCGTGCGGACGTACCATGGTGCACTGGTGGTCGCAGAAGGAGCGTGGCGGCATTGTGTCAGTGTGGAACTGCGCGCATAACGTCGGGGGCGGGCTTCCACCTCTGCTGTTCCTGCTGGGGATGGCCTGGTTCAACGACTGGCACGCGGCGCTCTACATGCCTGCCTTTGGTGCTATTCTGGTGGCGATTATTGCCTTCGCCCTGATGCGCGACACGCCGCAGTCCTGCGGGCTGCCGCCAATCGAAGAGTACAAAAACGACTATCCGGATGACTACAGCGAGAAGCACGAAGAAGAGCTGACCGCGAAACAGATCTTCATGAAGTACGTGCTGCCGAACAAGCTGCTGTGGTACATCGCGGTGGCGAACGTGTTCGTATACCTGCTGCGCTACGGCATCCTCGACTGGTCCCCGACCTACCTGAAAGAGGTGAAGCATTTCGCGCTGGATAAATCCTCCTGGGCGTACTTCCTGTATGAATACGCCGGGATCCCGGGCACGCTGATTTGCGGCTGGATGTCGGACAAAGTGTTTAAAGGCAACCGCGGAGCAACGGGCGTGTTCTTTATGACCCTGGTGACCATCGCGACTGTCGTTTACTGGCTTAACCCGCCGGGTAACCCATCAGTAGACATGGCTTGTATGATCGTTATCGGCTTCCTGATTTACGGCCCGGTGATGCTGATCGGTCTGCACGCGCTTGAGCTGGCGCCGAAAAAAGCGGCGGGCACGGCGGCAGGCTTTACCGGTCTGTTTGGCTACCTCGGTGGTTCCGTCGCGGCGAGCGCTATCGTGGGCTACACCGTTGACTTCTTCGGCTGGGACGGCGGCTTTATGGTGATGATCGGCGGCAGCGTGCTGGCGGTTCTGCTGCTGGTTGTTGTGATGATCGGCGAGAAACGTCACCACGCGGAAGTGCTGGCGCGTCGTCAATAAGGAGCATTGCGATGAAATTAACTCCATTAACCACCGGCCTGCTGCTGGCAGGCCTGATGACAGGCTCTGCCCTGGCGGCGGATAAAATCGTTATCGCCCACCGCGGTGCCAGCGGCTATCTGCCGGAGCATACGCTGCCGGCGAAAGCGATGGCCTATGCCCAGGGCGCGGATTATCTGGAGCAGGATCTGGTGATGACGAAGGACGACCAGCTGGTCGTCCTGCATGACCACTATCTTGACCGCGTCACGGACGTGGCGGAGCGTTTCCCGGACCGCGCGCGCAAAGACGGTCGTTACTACGCCATCGACTTTACCCTGGATGAAATTCGCTCTCTGAAGTTTACCGAAGGCTTTGAGATTGAAAACGGCAAGAAGGTGCAGGTCTACCCGGGACGTTTCCCGATGGGCAAATCTGACTTCCGGATCCATACCTTCCAGGAAGAGATTGAGTTTGTTCAGGGGCTGAACCACTCCACCGGTAAAAACATCGGTATCTACCCGGAAATCAAAGCGCCGTGGTTCCACCATCAGGAAGGGAAGGACATTGCCGCGAAGACGCTGGAGGTGCTGAAACAGTACGGCTACACCAGCAAGAAGGACAAAGTTTACCTGCAGTGTTTTGACGCCGCCGAGCTGAAGCGCATCAAAACCGAGCTGGAGCCGAAGATGGGGATGGATCTCAATCTGGTGCAGCTGATTGCCTACACCGACTGGAACGAAACCCAGGAGAAACAGCCGGACGGGAAGTGGGTGAACTACAGCTACGACTGGATGTTCAAGCCGGGCGCGATGAAGCAGATTGCGCAGTACGCTGACGGCATCGGGCCGGATTATCACATGCTGGTGGCGGAAGGCTCAACGCCTGGCCACGTGAAGCTGACGGCGATGGTGAAAGAGGCGCACGCCAGCAAGATGCAGGTGCATCCGTACACGGTGCGTGCCGACCAGCTGCCGCCATATGCCACCGATGTGAATCAGCTTTACGAGGTGTTGTATAAGCAGGCGGACGTGGACGGGCTGTTTACGGATTTCCCGGATAAAGCGGTGACGTTCTTAAAATAGAAAAAGGGCCGTAAGGCCCTTTTTTACATCTCGATCTCAATATCGCCTTTTGCCCGGCAGCAGCAGGGCAAAATTTCCCCTTCACTGATAAAGGCCAGCGGTTCGGTCAGCCAGTCCACCTGGCCTGCGACCAGACGGCAGCGGCAGGAGCCGCAATAGCCTTCACGACACTGGTACTCTACCTCCACCTGATGCGCTTCAAGCGCCACCAGCAGGGAAGGGTGCTCTTCCTGGCACAGCACTTCGGTGCCAGAAAGGCTCAGCGTTACGCGCGTCATCAGAGCTGGAAGTCGCTCAGGTCGTCGGTGTTGACTTCAGAATCAATCTGACCGACCAGATAAGAGCTCACTTCCACTTCCTGCGGCGCAACCTGCACGTTATCGGATACCAGCCAGGTGTTGATCCACGGAATCGGGTTAGAGCGCGTCTGGAACGGCAGGTCCAGACCAACCGCCTGCATGCGGATGTTGGTGATGTACTCCACGTACTGGCACAGAATATCTTTGTTCAGGCCAATCATGGAGCCGTCGCGGAACAGGTAGTCTGCCCACTCTTTCTCCTGCTGAGCCGCCAGCACGAACAGGTCGTAGCACTCCTGCTTGCACTCTTCGGCGATTTCCGCCATCTCCGGGTCGTCCGTACCGCTGCGCAGCAGGTTCAGCATGTGCTGGGTGCCGGTCAGGTGCAGGGCTTCGTCACGAGCGATCAGACGGATGATTTTGGCGTTGCCTTCCATCAGCTTGCGCTCGGCAAAGGCGAAGGAGCAGGCGAAGCTCACGTAGAAGCGGATCGCTTCCAGGGCGTTAACGCTCATCAGGCAGAGGTACAGCTGCTTTTTCAGCGCGCGCAGGTTCACGGTAACGGTTTTGCCGTTCACGCTGTGGGTGCCTTCGCCCAGCAGATGCCAGTAGCTGGTCATCTCGATCAGCTCGTCGTAGTAGTGCGCAATGCCTTCCGCGCGCTTCTGGATCTGCTCGTTAGTGACGATATCGTCAAACACCACCGCCGGATCGTTCACGATGTTGCGGATGATGTGGGTGTAAGAGCGGGAGTGGATCGTCTCGGAGAACGCCCAGGTTTCCACCCAGGTTTCCAGCTCAGGAATCGAGATCAGCGGCAACAGCGCCACGTTCGGGCTGCGGCCCTGAATGGAGTCCAGCAGCGTCTGGTACTTCAGATTGCTGATGAAGATATGCTTTTCGTGATCCGGCAGCGACTGGTAATCAATACGGTCGCGAGAAACGTCAACTTCTTCCGGACGCCAGAAGAAGGAGAGTTGCTTTTCAATCAGCTTTTCAAAGATGTCATATTTTTGCTGATCGTAGCGTGCCACGTTGACCGGCTGGCCGAAGAACATTGGCTCTTTGAGCTGGTCGTTTTTCGTCTGTGAAAAGGTGGTATATGCCATGAGTGTGTCCTGTCTTACGAAATAAAGGCGGGGATATCCCCGCCCTTCATTAGATCTTACATGCGCCGCTTTCGCAGCCATCGTCCTGAATTGACGGTACCAGGTCGTCCTGCGCGTCTTCTGCACCGTCACGGGTGTTGTGATAGTACAGCGTTTTCACGCCAAATTTGTAGGCGGTCAGCAGGTCTTTCAACAGCTGCTGCATTGGTACCTTGCCGGACGGGAAGCGCGTCGGGTCGTAGTTAGTATTGGCAGAGATCGACTGGTCGATAAACTTCTGCATGATACCCACCAGCTGCAGGTAGCCGTCGTTGTTTGGCATCTCCCACAGCAGCTCGTAGTTGTTGCCCAGCGTTTCGTAATCCGGCACCACCTGACGCAGCACGCCGTCTTTCGACGCTTTAATGCTGACGTGGCCGCGCGGTGGCTCAATACCGTTGGTGGCGTTGGAGATCTGCGAAGAGGTCTCGGACGGCATCAGGGCAGAAAGCGTGGAGTTACGCAGGCCGTGCGTTTTGATGGACTCGCGCAGGCCTTCCCAGTCCAGGTGCAGCGGCTCGCTGACGATCGCATCCAGGTCTTTCTTATAGGTGTCGATCGGCAGAATGCCTTTTGCATAGGTGGTTTCGTTGAACCACGGGCACGCGCCTTGCTCTTTCGCCAGCTCGTTAGAGGCTTTCATCAGGTAGTACTGAATCGCTTCGAACGTCTGGTGCGTCAGGTTGTTAGCGCTGCCGTCGGAGTAACGCTTGCCGTTTTTCGCCAGCCAGTAGGCGAAGTTGATCACGCCGATACCCAGGGTACGACGGCCCATTGCGCCGCGTTTAGCGGCCGGGATTGGGTAATCCTGGTAGTCCAGCAGGGCATCCAGCGCACGTACCGCCAGCACGGCCAGCTCTTCCAGCTCGTCCAGGCTCTTAATCGCACCCAGGTTGAACGCGGAGAGTGTACACAGGGCGATTTCGCCGTTTTCGTCGTTCACGTCTTCCAGCGGTTTGGTTGGCAGGGCGATCTCCAGGCACAGGTTAGACTGGCGCACTGGCGCAACCGCCGGATCAAACGGGCTATGGGTGTTGCAGTGGTCAACGTTCTGGATGTAGATACGGCCGGTAGAGGCGCGCTCCTGCATCATCAGGGAGAACAGGTCTACCGCCTTCAGGCGCTGTTTACGGATGCTGTCGTCTTTTTCATATTTGGTGTACAGACGCTCGAACTCGTCCTGATCGGCGAAGAACGCGTCGTACAGGCCCGGGACGTCGGACGGGCTGAACAGGGTGATGTCTTCCCCTTTCAGCAGACGGGTGTACATTAGCTTGTTGATCTGCACGCCGTAGTCCATGTGACGCACGCGGTTGCCTTCCACGCCGCGGTTGTTTTTCAGTACCAGCAGGCTTTCCACTTCCAGGTGCCACATTGGGTAGAACAGGGTCGCTGCGCCGCCGCGCACGCCGCCCTGAGAGCAGGATTTTACCGCCGTCTGGAAGTGCTTGTAGAACGGGATACAGCCGGTGTGGAACGCTTCACCGCCGCGAATCGGGCTGCCCAGCGCGCGGATGCGACCGGCGTTGATGCCGATACCGGCACGCTGCGAGACGTATTTCACGATGGCGCTGGAGGTGGCGTTGATGGAATCCAGGCTGTCACCACACTCGATCAGTACGCAGGAGCTGAACTGACGGGTAGGAGTGCGCACGCCAGACATGATCGGCGTTGGCAGAGAAATTTTGAACGTCGATACCGCATCGTAGAAACGCTTCACGTAGTCCAGACGGGTGTCGCGCGGGTAGTTTGAGAACAGGCAGGCGGCCACCAGAATATAGAGGAACTGGGCGCTTTCGTAGATCTCACCGGTCACACGGTTCTGAACCAGGTATTTGCCTTCGAGCTGCTTCACCGCCGCGTAGGAGAAGTTCATGTCGCGCCAGTGATCGATAAACCCGTTCATCTGCTCGAACTCTTCTTCCGTATAGTCTTCCAGCAGATGCGTGTCGTATTTGCCCAGCTCAACCATTTTCACCACGTGATCGTAAAGCTTTGGCGGCTCGAACTGGCCGTAGGCTTTCTTACGCAGGTGGAAAATCGCCAGACGCGCAGCGAGGTACTGATAATCCGGTGCGTCGCGGGAGATCAGATCCGCCGCTGCTTTGATAATGGTTTCGTGGATATCAGACGTTTTGATGCCGTCGTAGAACTGAATGTGAGAACGCAGTTCAACCTGGGATATAGATACGTTATTCAGTCCTTCTGCTGCCCAGTCGAGAACTCGATGGATTTTGTCCAGATTGATACGCTCGGTAGTACCGTCGCGCTTTGTCACCAGCAGACTCTGATTCATGTGGGTTTTACCTGTCCGTGAAATAAAAAATATCCCCCGCTTATCCACAGATCCGTCTTGTGACTAACTCTGTGGATAAATACTACATATAGGGGGTTTGCGATAAGAAAAACGCTATATGGTGAGTATTCTAGTATCGAATCTTTTCAGCACAAGGGTTGATTTTGAGGTTAAATTGAGGTTGTGAAAGGGTAAAAAAGCGTAAGTCCTCGTACCGTAAGGCCTGGAAGAGATGTCAATAATTTAGAAAAAAAATTCAAAATTTGATCGAGTGCTGATTTCTTCAACGGGAGGTCAGAATTGCGCAACATGATGTCGCGCAATCATTATAAGAATAATGGATGACGTTAGTCGTTTTTGGCGGTTGTATGCAACATATAGTTAACATCCACGCCCGGGGCAAGTTTGAATTTGTCCGTTAGCGGGTTGTAGTGCAGGCCCGTGATGTGCTGCTCCTTAAGCCACGTCTGGTCAACCCAGCCCAGCAGTTCAGCAGGCTTGATAAACTTCTTCACGTCGTGCGTCCCTTTCGGCACCATGCGCAGCACATATTCTGCGCCGACCACGGCCATCAGCCAGGCTTTACCGTTGCGGTTAATTGTCGAGAAGAAGACCTGGCCGCCCGGCTTCACCAGTTTTGCACAGGCGTTTACCACCGACTGCGGATCCGGAACGTGCTCCAGCATCTCCATGCAGGTCACCACATCATACTGGTGGGCATGTTTTGCCGCGTGCTCTTCCACGGTTTCCTGCACATATTCCACCTGTATACCGGACTCCAGCGCATGAAGACGGGCAACCTGTAGAGGCTCGAAGCCCATGTCCAGGCCGGTGACGGTGGCCCCTTCGCGCGCCATGCTCTCCGCCAGGATGCCGCCGCCGCAGCCGACGTCGAGCACTTTCTTACCGAACAGACCGCCGGAACGCTCCGCGATATAGCCCAGACGCAGCGGGTTAATGCGATGCAGCGGTTTGAACTCACCTTCGAGATCCCACCAGCGGGACGCCACCGCTTCAAATTTGGCAATCTCTTCGTGGTCAACGTTGTGTGCCACCGGGGATTTTTCGGCATTCATGGGCGCTTTTACTCCTTATTTAGCAAGACAAATGAGTATATCAGGCAATCCCTGTGAATAAAGCGTATAGGTTTACCTGTATCACCGCGGCTGTGTTATAATTTGCGACCTTTGAATCCGGGATACAGTAGAGGGATAGCGGTTAGATGAGCGACCTTGCGAGAGAAATTACACCGGTTAACATCGAGGAAGAGCTGAAAAGCTCCTATCTGGACTATGCGATGTCGGTCATTGTTGGCCGTGCGCTGCCGGACGTCCGCGATGGCCTGAAGCCGGTACACCGTCGCGTACTATACGCCATGAACGTATTGGGCAATGACTGGAATAAAGCCTACAAAAAATCTGCCCGTGTCGTTGGTGACGTAATCGGTAAATACCATCCCCATGGTGATTCCGCGGTGTACGACACCATTGTCCGTATGGCGCAGCCGTTCTCGCTGCGTTACATGCTGGTAGATGGTCAGGGTAACTTTGGTTCTATCGACGGCGACTCCGCCGCGGCAATGCGTTATACGGAAATCCGTCTGGCGAAGATTGCCCATGAGCTGATGGCCGACCTGGAAAAAGAGACGGTTGATTTCGTTGATAACTACGACGGCACGGAAAAAATTCCTGACGTTATGCCAACGAAGATCCCTAACCTGCTGGTGAACGGCTCGTCCGGTATCGCCGTGGGTATGGCGACCAACATTCCGCCGCACAACATCACGGAAGTGATCAACGGCTGCCTGGCCTATATCGACGATGAAGACATCAGCATTGAAGGGCTGATGGAACACATCCCAGGCCCGGACTTCCCGACGGCGGCGATCATCAACGGTCGTCGCGGCATTGAAGAAGCGTACCGAACCGGTCGCGGCAAGATTTACATCCGTGCCCGCGCCGAAGTAGAAGCGGACGCCAAAACCGGCCGTGAAACTATCATTGTTCACGAGATCCCGTATCAGGTGAACAAAGCGCGTCTGATTGAAAAAATCGCCGAGCTGGTAAAAGAGAAACGCGTTGAAGGCATCAGCGCGCTGCGTGACGAGTCTGACAAAGACGGTATGCGCATCGTGATTGAAATCAAGCGCGACGCGGTGGGTGAGGTTGTGCTGAACAACCTGTACTCCCAGACTCAGCTTCAGGTCTCCTTCGGTATTAACATGGTTGCGCTGCACCATGGTCAGCCGAAGATCATGAACCTGAAAGAGATCCTGAGCGCGTTCGTGCGTCACCGCCGCGAAGTGGTGACCCGTCGTACCATCTTCGAACTGCGCAAAGCGCGCGATCGCGCTCATATCCTTGAAGCACTGGCCGTTGCGCTGGCGAACATCGACCCGATCATCGAGCTGATCCGCCGTGCGCCGACGCCGGCAGAAGCGAAAGCGTCGCTGGTTGCGCGTCCGTGGGATCTGGGCAACGTGGCGGCGATGCTGGAACGTGCGGGCGACGACGCCGCGCGTCCTGAGTGGCTCGAGCCTGAATTCGGCGTGCGTGACGGTCAGTACTACCTGACTGAACAGCAGGCCCAGGCGATTCTGGAACTGCGCCTGCAGAAGCTGACCGGCCTTGAGCATGAAAAACTGCTCGACGAGTATAAAGAGCTGCTGGAGCAAATTGCTGAGCTGCTGCACATCCTGGGTAGCGCCGAGCGCCTGATGGAAGTGATCCGCGAAGAGCTTGAGCTGGTCCGCGATCAGTTCGGCGACGAGCGCCGCACCGAAATCACCGCGAACAGCTCTGATATCAACATTGAAGATCTGATCAACCGCGAAGACGTGGTAGTGACCCTGTCTCACCAGGGCTACGTGAAGTATCAGCCTCTGACCGACTACGAAGCACAGCGTCGTGGCGGTAAAGGTAAATCTGCGGCACGTATTAAAGAAGAAGACTTCATTGACCGTCTGCTGGTGGCTAACACCCACGATACGATCCTCTGCTTCTCCAGCCGTGGCCGTCTGTACTGGATGAAGGTCTATCAGCTGCCGGAAGCGAGCCGTGGCGCGCGTGGACGTCCAATCGTCAACCTGCTGCCGCTGGAAGCGAACGAACGTATCACCGCCATCCTGCCGGTACGCGAGTACGAAGAGGGCGTGAACGTCTTTATGGCGACCGCCAGCGGTACCGTGAAGAAAACCGCGCTGACCGAGTTCAGCCGTCCGCGTTCTGCCGGTATTATTGCGGTAAACCTGAACGAAGGCGACGAGCTGATCGGTGTGGATCTGACCTCTGGTTCTGATGAAGTGATGCTGTTCTCTGCGGCCGGTAAAGTGGTGCGCTTCAAAGAGAACGCCGTGCGCGCAATGGGTCGTACGGCGACCGGCGTGCGCGGTATCAAGCTGGCGGGTGAAGACTCCGTTGTTTCCCTGATCGTTCCACGTGGCGAAGGCGCAATCCTGACCGTCACCCAGAACGGCTACGGTAAACGTACGGCGGAAAGCGAATACCCGACCAAGTCACGCGGCACGCAGGGCGTTATCTCCATCAAGGTCACCGAGCGCAACGGTTCCGTTGTGGGCGCGGTGCAGGTGGACGATGCCGACCAGATCATGATGATCACCGATGCCGGTACGCTGGTGCGTACGCGCGTATCCGAGATCAGCGTGGTGGGCCGTAACACCCAGGGCGTTATCCTCATCCGTACGGCGGAAGATGAAAACGTGGTCGGTCTGCAGCGCGTTGCTGAGCCGGTGGACGACGAAGAGCTCGATTCCATCGACGGCAGCGTCGCGGAAGGTGATGATGAAATCGCACCGGAAGCAGAGAGCGACGACGACGCAGCGGATGACGCTGACGAGTAATCTCTTCTGACGCATAAAGGGCCGGATTCCGGCCCTTTTCTTTTGCAGATGCAGATACGTGAACGTTGCGACAAGCCGCGTTTACCGCTACCTTAACCACATTCTTTTGACCCCGACGGCGGAGCCTCGCCCCTTTGAAATACCTCGTCTCCTTTCGTACCACGCTGAAAGTTTCTCGCTATCTGTTCCGGGCGCTGGCGCTCCTGCTTTGGCTGCTGGTGGCCTTGCTGTCGGTCTTTTACATCGTCAATGCGCTGAACCAGAAAGAAGCGGAGATCCGCCAGGAGTTTAATTTAAGCTCCGATCAGGCCCAGCGCTACATTCAGCGAACGTCTGACGTGATGAAGGAGCTGAAGTATATTGCCGAAAATCGGCTGACGGCAGAAAACGGTATCCTTGCCCTGCGCGGGCGCAATGACAAAACCGAAGTACCGGACTTCCAGCCGCTGTTCCCGGACTCGGATTGCTCCACCATGAGCAGCACCTGGCGCGGGTCGCTGGAATCCCTCGCCTGGTTTATGCGCTACTGGCGCGACAACTTCTCCGCCGCTTACGACCTTAACCGCGTATTCCTGATTGGCAGTGAAAACCTCTGCATGGCTGACTTTGGCCTGCGCGATGTGCCCGTCGAGCGCGATGATGCGCTGAAAAGCCTGCACGAGCGTATTGTGAAATATCGCAATGCGCCGCAGGACGAGCGCGGGAACAACATCTTCTGGATTAGCCAGGGGCCGCGCATGGGCGTGGGCTATTTCTACGCGCTGACGCCGGTCTACCTGGGCAATCGCCTGCAGGCGCTGCTGGGGATTGAGCAGACCATCCGCATGGAAAACTTCTTCACGCCGGGCAGCCTGCCGATGGGCGTGACCATTCTGGATGAAAACGGGCATCAGCTGATCTCACTCGCCGGGCCGGATAAAAGTTTGAACGTCGATCCGCACTGGATGCAGGAACGCTCATGGTTTGGCTACACCTCCGGCTTCCGCGAGCTGGTGCTGAAAAAAAGCCTGCCGCCATCGTCGCTGAGCATTGTTTACTCGCTGCCGGTGGATATGGTCCTTGAGCGGATACGCATTCTTATTATGAATGCGATCCTGCTGAACCTGCTGGTGGGCGGGGCGCTGTTTACGCTGGCGCGGATGTATGAGCGGAGAATCTTTATTCCCGCCGAAAGTGACGCCCAGCGTCTGGAGGAGCACGAGCAGTTCAACCGCAAGATTGTCGCCTCGGCTCCGGTGGGGATCTGCATTCTTCGTACCCAGGACGGGACCAACATCCTGAGTAACGAGCTGGCGCACAACTACCTGAACATGCTGACGCACGAGGACCGGCAAAGGCTGACGCAAATCATCTGCGGCCAGCAGGTGAACTTTGTTGACGTGCTCACCAGCACCCACACTAACCTGCAGATCAGCTTTGTTCATTCCCGCTATCGCAATGAAAACGTAGCGATTTGCGTGCTGGTGGATGTCTCCGCGCGCGTGAAGATGGAAGAGTCGCTGCAGGAGATGGCGCAGGCCGCGGAGCAGGCCAGCCAGTCGAAATCCATGTTCCTGGCTACCGTCAGTCACGAGCTACGTACACCGCTGTACGGGATTATCGGTAACCTCGATCTGCTGCAGACGAAGGAATTGCCGAAAGGCGTCGACCGGCTGGTAACGGCGATGAACAACTCCTCCAGCCTGCTGCTGAAGATCATCAGCGATATTCTCGACTTCTCTAAAATTGAGTCTGAGCAGCTGAAAATTGAGCCGCGCGAGTTTTCGCCGCGTGAGGTCATGAACCACATCAGCGCCAACTATCTGCCGCTGGTGGTGCGTAAACAGCTGGGGCTCTACTGCTTCATTGAACCGGACGTGCCGCTGACGCTGCACGGCGACCCGATGCGTCTGCAGCAGGTCATCTCTAACCTGCTCAGCAATGCCATCAAATTCACCGATATCGGCTGCATTGTGCTACACGTCTGCCGGGCGGGAGATTACCTCAGCATCCGCGTGCGCGACACGGGGGTGGGCATACCGGCCAAGGAGGTGGTGCGTCTGTTCGATCCGTTCTTCCAGGTCGGCACCGGCGTGCAGCGTAACTTCCAGGGCACCGGTCTGGGGCTGGCGATTTGCGAGAAGCTCGTCAGCATGATGGACGGTGACATTTCCGTGGATACCGAGCCCGGCATGGGCAGCCAGTTCACCATCCGCATTCCGCTCTATTCGGCGCAGTATCCGACAAAAGCCACGGTTGACGGGCTGAACGATAAGCGCTGCTGGCTGGCGGTCAATAATGCCTCGCTGAATGACTATCTGACGGCGCTGCTCGCCCATAGCGGCGTGAGGGTCTGCCGCTATGAGGGCCAGACGCCGGACGTGGACGATGTGCTCATCGCCGACGAGATGCCGGAACAGCCGTGGCAGGGGAGAGGAACGGTGCTCTTCTGCCGTCGCCATATTGGCATACCGGTTGAACGTGCGCCGGGGGAATGGGTGCACAGCGTCGCAACGCCGCATGAGCTGTTGAGCCTGCTGGCCCGTATCTATAAAGTCGAGCTGGAAGAGAACGACGGTGCAGTCGCGCTGCCGTCACCGGAAGGTCTGGCGTCAGTGAATGACGATATGATGATTCTGGTGGTGGATGACCATCCGATTAACCGCCGCCTGCTGGCTGACCAGCTTGGATCGCTGGGCTATCAGTGCAAAACCGCCAATGACGGCGTGGATGCGCTGAATGTGCTGAGTAAAAATCATATTGATATCGTGCTGAGCGACGTCAACATGCCTAACATGGACGGCTACCGGCTGACGCAGCGCATCCGACAGCTTGGCCTGACGCTGCCTGTCGTGGGCGTGACGGCGAACGCGCTGGCGGAAGAGAAACAGCGCTGTCTGGAGTCGGGCATGGACAGCTGCCTGTCGAAACCGGTGACGCTGGACGTGCTCAAACAAACGCTGTCTGTTTATGCGGATCGCGTGAGAAAAACCAGAATATAAAAAAGGCCCGTAAGGGCCTTTTTTATTTGCCCGGCGGCGCTGCGCTTGCGCGGGCCTACGGGTTCTGTAGGCCGGGTAAGCGTGAGCGCCATCCGGCATTTACAGTGGGGGATCAATCCTTATCCGATGCGCTCAGCGTAACGGAGGAGAGATAGTTCAGCAGGGCAATATCGTTGTCCACGCCCAGCTTCATCATTGCTGATTTTTTCTGGCTGCTGATGGTTTTAATGCTGCGGTTCAGCTTCTTGGCAATCTCGGTCACCAGGAAACCTTCGGCGAACAGGCGCAGAACTTCGCTCTCTTTCGGCGACAGGCGTTTGTCACCGTAGCCACCCGCGCTGATTTTTTCCAGCAGACGAGAGACGCTCTCAGGCGTGAACTTCTTGCCTTTCTGCAGCGCAGCCAGCGCTTTTGGCAGATCGGTCGGGGCGCCTTGCTTCAGCACAATCCCTTCGATATCCAGATCCAGCACGGCGCTCAGGATCGCCGGGTTGTTGTTCATGGTCAGAACAATAATCGAGATGTCAGGGAAGTGACGTTTAATATATTTGATGAGCGTGATCCCATCACCGTATTTGTCTCCAGGCATAGAGAGATCGGTAATGAGCACGTGCGCATCAAGCTTTGGGAGGTTATTGATCAGTGCTGTAGAGTCTTCAAATTCACCGACTACATTCACCCACTCGATCTGTTCAAGTGATTTGCGAATACCGAACAGTACAATCGGATGGTCATCGGCAATAATTACGTTCATATTGTTCATGTATAAGGCTACCTTGCTACAGCAAGCTTTTGACGTAGGCGTCAATGTCGCTGATGTATTTTTCAATGCCAGAGGCATCTTTCTCACGAATTAGATGTTCCAGCGTTTCACATAACTGCTTGCCGGGAACCAGATTAAGCATGGCAAACACCCCTTTAAGCCGGTGTGCTGTCTGTGCCAGCGCTGCAAAATCATTCGCAGCGGACTCAGTATACAACCGCTTCACATCATCTGGTACTGTATCAACAAAGAGGGAATAGTATCCGCTGGCGTGAAGCTCGGCATTTTCATTACCGCCTAACGGGGATTCCGTTATCTCTTCCTGCGCCAGCTGCTCTTCTATTAGTTGTAGTACAGCTTCCTGCATCGCATTGCTTATATTAAAGTTGACGCGCAGCTGGCCAGGGCCGATTTTCCGCACGCGTGACTCATCATCGCTTAAAAGCAAGCCCGAGGCAGTAAGATTAGACGGATTATCAGTTAAAAACAGATCAAATTCTTGACTTGCCAGCCTTTCATCCGGCGTGATGCAGGCCGCGCCCCAGTTTTCGAGCTGACGAACCACAATATTGCGGATCTCGTTTGAGGTCACATCCACCATCACCACGACGTCATCCAGCAGGCGTTCTTCATCTTCTTCCTGTGGATTGGCGGCCATTTTCACGTGCAGAGAGTAACGGGTGCCGAGCGATTCACGGGCCTTGATATTCAGATGGCCGCCGAGCTTACGCGCCAGCTGATCGCACAGCCAGAAGGTCAGAGCGTTAGCCTTGCCGTAATGATCGCTTTGCGTGTCATTCAGGAACGGGAAGTGCAGATTATCAATTTCACTCGCCGTCACGCCTTCCCCGGTGTCCAGAATGCGGAACGTCAGGCGATCTTCCGCCGACTCGTCGGTGCTCACTTCCAGGGTGATCTTGCCGATTTGCGTGGTGGTCACGGCGTACTGAATAATCATCAGCAGAATACGACGCAGCGCCTCGCGGTCGCCGTGACGTTCGTCATTGGCGGGTAAATGGTTGTTGATCAGCAGCTGCAGCCCTTTACGCTTAATTACGGGCAGGACTTCGGGAACCACTTCATCGATCAGATCCTGAATGGAGAAGAGAGAAGGGGTGCCTTTCCAGAAATCATTCTCCAGCATATTTGCCAGCTGGATCTCATCCACCATGCGGACCAGCGAGTCGGCCTGGCAGGCGAGCTGGTGGCTTTCAGACGTGTTTAACGCTGCCGCCTGGGTCGCCAGCGTTTTTAACGGCTGCTTGAAGGCATCGCCAATATTCTGCATGAATGCCGCGCGCCCCTGCTGGTTCTTCTCATACAGCCTTTGCGCCTGCTTGAGCTTTTTATTCACCAGCACTTCGCGATCCTGATCGCGAATGATGAAGATTTGCGTACGCGGTGCCACCTGGCTGCGGAACTGACGGATCTCGTACAGTTCATTGTTAATGGTGGCCTGAATAACCCCCTGGTGCTGATCCGCCATAGTGGTGATGTTCTGCAGGTTAAGGTGCGGCAGCAGATGGTCAGCAATTTTATTGCTCATCACCGTGCGATTCGATTCCTGATCGTGAACTAACACCCCTAGCGGCAGCACGGAGACAATCTCTTCATTGAGCGCGCGCAATACGCGCAGCTCGTTGGTGTTGCCTGCGGAGACCGCAGACGCGTCGCTCTGGCGTCCCGGCTGGAAGCGGAAGGTGCTGTAGCCAAACAGGGCCAGCGCCAGCAGACCAATATTCAGCAGCAGCGGCAGCAGAATATTTTGCAGGGTATCAAGCAGCAGCGTGCCGAACGGTACCTGCCACACCAGACGCATGCCGGTTGAGTTCAGCGACGAGGCAATTTCAATTTTCGAGCCGTTAAAGGAGATGGTGACGCTCTCTGCGGCCTCTTTGTCGGACGCCGCACGCATGTTCTGGGTGCTGCTGTCCGGCTCCAGACGGAAGCTGTCGAGCGGCATATCCGGCGGGATCAAATCATTAATGGGTAAATCGAAGGCCACGACCGTCGCCAGATGACCCGGCTGGTTAAAGGTGGTACGCAGGGTAAAATAGTGACCATTCTGCCAGGCCAGCCGGCGCAGCGATGAGAAGCTCTCACGTTCATCAAGGGCGTTGGCCTGCTGCAGCATTTCTGCCCGGCGGGAGTCGACAATGCTGCCGACCGTCGTCTCTTTAAATCCGGAAGAGAGATCTTTCAACGGCAGCGTCGAGATCAGGATCATGCTGTTGTCCTGACCGTTCAGATAGTACATCGACCACGGCACCGTTTCGGCGCCCCAGAGGGTATCCAGGTAGGTCGAAATACGCTGCGTCATCTCAAGGGTCGCGCTGTCGTGAGAGCCAAAGATAAGCGCTTCAGTCTTACGCTGCGGTTTTTCGAGATAGTAGACATCCTGTTTCAGCCGCGTCTCCTGAAGTCCATCTCCGGATGAGCTGGCAGGCGCTGCCGCAATGTTGTCATAAATCTGCCAGGTGGCGTAGCGCCAGGTATCAATGCGCTTGTGTACGGCGTGGGTAATATCCACCACCTGATAGCTCTTATCCTTCAGCCAGGCGTTAACCGCGCTCTGCACCATCACGCCCATTGTGACTAACAGCACCACGATCAAAAGAAGAAAGAAACGGGTGATGCTCCCGGGCAGAAGGGAGAATTTGCTTTGGGCGGTAGTTTCAGTCTGACTCATTGATATCTTTAACCCGTGATGGTCGTGCTCTGTGGCGATAGGGCAGTATAAAGGGTAATAACTGAATTTCCAGCGCCACTGTCCTTGAACAAGCGACTTTTTCGATGACCCGTGCGAGAGAGGAAGTACGTCTTAAATGTGTACAAGAGCATAATGCATGTACAAATAAAAAATGCATTTCGTCAGAAAATAGCACGAATTAACAAGAAATTAAGTTTTGAGCGAATTTTCCCGCTATGCACAGGGGCGAGCGTGAATTTAGTTAATAGTCGTTACAATTACGCGGCGGTAGCACAAAAAAGGAAAAGTTACGTAAAGAAGGGTAAAAAAAAACCGAATGCGACGCATCCGGTTGAATTAGGGATAAACAGACATTCAAAGCTGAATGACGGTAATAAATAAAGTTAATGATGATAGCGAGAGTTATTTTAGAGACTGGAGTCGATCTTGTTTTGTCATTCAGTGCGGTAACGTTTTTTATTTTAACTCTTTGATATGTATTGGGTCATTTTTCGTTTTGATTATAAGTGCTAAATTTCTAAGCTTTTTGTGCTTTGTAAAAGTTCCTTTTCATTTACATCTTGAAACACGTTGATGGATAAATGAAACATCTTCAAAGTTTTCGTATCATATTCGCATTGGATTATTCTGTAATTTTGCGGAGAATGAATTTGCCGACTGGTTAATGAGGGTTAACCAGTAAGCAGTGGCAATTATAAGGCATATAACAGAGGGTTAATAAAATGAAAGTTAAAGTACTGTCCCTCCTGGTACCAGCACTGCTGGTAGCAGGCGCAGCAAATGCGGCCGAAATTTATAATAAAGATGGCAACAAATTAGATCTGTACGGCAAAGTTGATGGTCTGCACTATTTCTCTGACGACAAGAGTGCTGACGGCGACCAGACCTACATGCGTCTTGGCTTCAAAGGCGAAACTCAGGTTAACGATCAGCTGACCGGTTACGGCCAGTGGGAATACCAGATCCAGGGCAACACGACTGAAAGCGATAACCAGTCCTGGACGCGTGTGGCGTTTGCTGGTCTGAAATTCGCTGAAGCGGGCTCTTTCGATTACGGTCGTAACTACGGCGTGATCTACGACGTAACTTCCTGGACTGACGTTCTGCCAGAATTTGGCGGCGATACCTACGGCTCAGACAACTTCCTGCAGTCTCGTGCTAACGGCGTGGCGACCTATCGTAACCAGGACTTCTTTGGTTTGGTGGATGGCCTGAACTTTGCGCTGCAGTATCAGGGTAAAAACGGTAGCGTAAGCGGCGAAAACGTCGGTGGACGCAGCCTGCTGAAACAGAACGGCGACGGCTACGGTGCATCCGTAACCTATAACCTGGGCGAAGGCTTCAGCGTGGGTGGTGCGATGTCCTCCTCCAAACGTACCGCTGACCAGAACGCACCGGGCGTTTACGGTAACGGCGATCACGCAGAAGTCTATTCTGGCGGCCTGAAATACGATGCCAACAACATCTACCTGGCTGCGCAGTACTCTCAGACCTACAACGCAACCCGCTTCGGTACCTCTAACGGCAGCAGCCCGACTACCGCTTACGGTTTTGCTAACAAAGCGCAGAACTTCGAAGTGGTTGCTCAGTACCAGTTCGATTTCGGCCTGCGTCCATCCGTGGCTTACCTGCAGTCCAAAGGTAAAGACATCGAAGGTTACGGCGATCAGGATCTGCTGAAATATGTTGATGTGGGTGCGACTTACTACTTCAACAAAAACATGTCCACCTACGTGGATTACAAAATCAACCTGGTTGATGAAAATGAGTTCACCCGTCAGGCCGGTATCGGCACTGATGATATCGTCGCGCTGGGTCTGGTTTACCAGTTCTAATCGCGTCATCGTGTGACTAAGGGGCCTGAAGGCCCCTTTTTTGTGCTTTTTTTTGGCCTCACAATGCAACCGTTTTGGTGTACTCTTGCCGCCCTGGCATGAGGATAATAATGAATGGACATGACTTTTTTACGCGCCAGCTTTCTGGCTATGCTTTTTTTCCTGACCGCGTGTGACGATTCCGCGCCCGTGGCGAAAACCGATGCACCCGCCGCGACGGTGCTCGAAGGCAAAACGATGGGCACCTTCTGGCGCGTCAGCGTGATGGGCCTGGATAAAACGCGCGCTGATGAACTTCGCGGTAAAATCCAGTCTCAGCTGGACGCCGACGACCAGCTGCTCTCAACCTATAAAAATGACTCGGCGCTGATGCGCTTCAATCTTTCCACCAGTACCTCCCTGTGGCCGGTGAGCGAAGCGATGGCCGATA
The DNA here is from genome assembly GCA_016618355.2 of Astraeus odoratus. Lineage (NCBI taxonomy): Eukaryota > Fungi > Basidiomycota > Agaricomycetes > Boletales > Astraeaceae > Astraeus > Astraeus odoratus. The sequence goes on along the minus strand of JADGIP010000041.1, from coordinate 1,794 downwards.
TCGTCACCGAATCAATGCGCGTGGGATATAAAACTAACGGCGCGATGGATGTCACCGTCGGGCCTCTGGTCAATCTCTGGGGATTTGGCCCGAACAAACAGCCGGATACTACACCCGATCAGGCGGCTATTGATGATGCCCGCGCCCGGACAGGGCTAAAGCATCTGACGGTGATCAACCAGTACGGCCAGCAGTATCTGCAGAAAGACATCCCCGATCTGTTTGTCGATCTGTCGACGGTAGGTGAAGGTTACGCGGCGGATCACCTTGCCGCGCTGATGACGCAGGAAGGGATATCGCGCTACCTGGTCTCCGTGGGCGGCGCGTTAGTCAGCCGGGGCATGAACGCCAGCGGTAAACCGTGGCGCGTGGCGATTCAAAAACCGACCGATCGGCAAAACGCCGTACAGGCCATTGTGGATATTAACGGGCACGGCATCAGCACTTCCGGGAGCTACCGTAACTATTACGAGCTCGACGGGAAGCGAATTTCGCACGTGATCGATCCGCTGACCGGACGTCCCATCACGCATAACCTGGTCTCGGTGACCGTGATTGCCCCCACTGCGCTGGAAGCCGACGCCTGGGATACCGGATTAATGGTTCTCGGCCCAGAAAAAGCCAAAGAGGTGGTTCGTCAGGAAGGACTGGCGGTTTATATGATCACTAAAGAGGGCGACGGATTCAAAACCTGGAGCTCGCCGCAGTTCAACAGCTTCCTGGTGAGCGACAAAAATTAAAAAGCAAGGTTGCGGGTTTTTTATCACTGGCACTCGGGCACGCTAAAGGTATGCTTGTAAGAGGAGCTGATGATGAAAAATCCAACCTATATGAATGATGAGGATCGCTGGCAGGCCGTTCTGGCTCGCGATCCGCGCGCTGACGATCGGTTTGTCTTTGCCGTGCAGACGACGGGGATTTTTTGCCGCCCGTCATGCCGCGCCCGTCACGCGCTGCGTAAAAACGTCTGCTTTTATCCCGATGTCCAGCATGCCGTTCAGGCAGGGTTTCGTCCGTGCAAGCGCTGCATGCCGGACAAACGCGATCCGAATCAGCAAAAGCTGGCGAAAGTGGAGCACGCCTGTCGCCTTCTGGAGCAGGATCCCGCGCTGACGCTTGAAGGCCTGGCGCAGCAGGTCGCCATGAGTCCTTTCCATTTCCACCGGCTGTTTAAGTCCGTCACCGGGATGACGCCAAAAGCCTGGCAGCAGGCGGCGCGGGGGCAGCGTCTGCGCGCGGCGCTTGCGCAGGGAAACAAAATTACCGATGCCGTGCTGGCGGCAGGGTTTCCCGACAGCAGCAGCTATTACCGCAAAGCCAACGATGCGCTGGGCATGACGGCGAAGCAGTACCGCAAAGGCGAGGTGGCGGTGCGTTACGCCATCGGCGACTGTTCGCTGGGACGCTGCCTGGTTGCGGAAAGCGAGCGGGGGATTTGCGCGATACTGCTGGGCGACAACGATACCAAACTGGCAGAAGAATTTGCGACGCTGTTTCCAAACGCGGAGCATGCCCCGCAGGAAGATGCCTTTGCCCAGCGTATCAGCCAGGTCATTGCCAGTATTGATAACCACGCGGTGCCGCTGGCGCTGCCGCTGGATATACGCGGCACCGCGTTCCAGCAGCGGGTCTGGCAGGCTCTTCGTGACATCCCCTGCGGGGAAACGGCTAGCTATCAGCAGGTGGCGAAGGCGATTGGCCAGCCCAACGCGGTGCGTGCCGTCGCGGGTGCCTGTGCGGCAAACAGGCTGGCGATTGTGATCCCTTGTCACCGCGTGGTCCGCACCGACGGCG